>JAULKM010100574.1:0-10457 GCA_032355605.1 Rubia tinctorum
TAAACACTTAGGAAAATGTCTCTTCTCTCTAGACGACCCTGACTTGCCACTATCTGCTTAATTGTATTTAGTAAGATTTATGGATTAAAAATAGTATCAACTTAATTGTATTGTTCAAACCCTTAATCCTTGGATAGAGTTGAGTATTTATGGGCTTAATTGGAAAACCCTATGTAAATGTTGTAAGTAGTATCTTATGCCATCAAATGTAATTGGCTATGACTGGTCTTCAAAAATATTAACCATCGAAATGGGAATTGTGAAACAATATCTTGCGTAATAAGGTTGAATATCTCTAGGATTATAATGAAAACAATATGTAATTGTTATAAGTATTATCTTTTTTTGCCTTGAATGAGATCGGCTATGTTTGACACTGAACAAGTTAAACTACTATGATTGGTAATGTTCAAACACTTCCAGTTGTGTGATGTGGGTTGAATTTTCTTGGGTTTAAATGGAAAACCCTACGTAGTTGGTAGAACTGACATCAGCAATTACTGGCCTTCATCAATTTTAACTGTTGAAAGTGTAATGTTTGTATCTTTACAATGTATTAAGGTTCACTATGATTTTTTTACTACGGAAACCCTACGTAACCAATAGAATGTATATTTTTTGGCCACAAAATAGATAAAGGAACATCTAACTAAACCCTATGCGATGTCACATTAGATGTCTTGCTTATCGAGTATTGACCGACATGTGGGCGACGTTGTATATTCATGTGTAATAGGTCATTTGGTCCGTATAAAGGCCCAATATATCCCATTGAACCTGTGTCATTACCATGATCATGAAGTACATCGTATAAGCTGACAATGGGTTAACACGTCGGCGACGTCGGACATTCACGTGATAGGGGCATGTTGGACCGATTTTGACCCAATAATAAACCTAAAAACTTAAGACAGACATGTCGCAAGTGCAATGCGATGCCACATCTCTGGCAGGAGAATATATTAATGCACCATACTTAGGAAGAAAAACACAAAAAACCTTAGAATCAGCATTTCTTGTAAACCCCCCCCCCATCTCAATACGAAGACCCAAATTTCTTCATCACCATTTCCTTCCTTCTCTTACATATCCATTAACAAAAACACCCAAATCCTCCACCACCATAGAGGCCACATGGAGAAACAAAGGGAAAATTAAGAAGATGTATTTATGGGAAGGGATTCCATGAATGAAATTTGTAGTAAGGTTCCATCTATCTAACTCGAATAAGTGTTGATTATTCATAAGGTTTTCCAATTAATCCCTTGGGATTAATTGGTGAGTCTTGATTATAGAGTTTAATGAGAGAGTATTGATTATTTATAACCCCTTAATTGAATGAGTGTTGATTATTGTTATGTGATAGAAATTTCATCTATTTCTTTTTAGGTTGACTATACGTATATGGTATTATGGTTGCATTAAAGATTTTATTTTTTCAATTGTTTTGTGTGTACCACATGAGGAAGCTTGCTAATGGTGGTAATTTTTAGGTACGCAAAGCTTTCATTTTCATCATTTTATTGATGTAAACATGAACTTCAGGACTTATGTATTTTGTAGTTTGAACCAAATGCATGAGATGTTTGTAGTAGTGTGGTACCTAGATCTTATATTATATCCATATTTGAAAAGTCGGTCATATGTTAAAGAGATTTGTGTGAATGTAAGTTCCTCATATAGTAAGACATGTTTCCATATTGGGGTATAAAAAGTATGCTTATGCATGTGTACAATGTCATTTGTATCGGTGAATGTTTATCTTGTTTGTATTTGTTAGACATTTATAGTTGTAAAAGTTCAAATTTTGCCTAAAAATGAGTACAAAATGGTGAATATGCGACGTCGCACAAGTCTAGTCAGTTTATAGGTCAGTATGATCGTTTGGTGGGCGGCGTCATTTTTAAGCTCAGTTTAGGCACGGGTTTGGACCGACATTGCATGGGATGGTAATGAATCAAGGAAGTTTTTTTTAGCAAACATTGGTTGGTGGCCCTTATCATATGAATAATGTGTTTTCGAACAAGTTTTACTTACAAATAGCATAAAAAACAAGCGATCCCGTGGGAAAGCGGTTACTATCACATGCATTTTGTGAAGGATTTAGTCTCGCAAGTGAAGGAGAATCTATTTGATCTTCAAAAGGTAACCCTCTATTCTCACCTATTATTTCTATCAATGATATCACGACCATGAACAACCTTTTTATTCATTATAATATTACTCCATGTGTTAGTATTTTCCCCAGGACCGAACACCATAACCCATCAAGATTTTGGAGGATATACATGAGAGTTGGGGGCTCTATATCATGGTAAAAAATGTGAAACATTTACTTAATCCATCCACGATATGAAGAACTAGGATTAGGTTGATTATTTTGTGCAGGCATCATTCTCTAAAATGCCCATTGATACTTTCCAAGGTATTTTTTGACACCTTCATATAGAAATACAAATAGCTAAGGAGTATCAATGGTATAATTAATTTTGTGAGAAGTTTCATAGCGTAGTTTGTGTATTGAAGGTGTAAGTTTTATCTTCTAGTCTGTATGAATTATGCATGGTGTAATTACAAGCCATTTGAAGGGGGTTAGATGCTAGGTATATATTTTATTATCTTTCTATTCCTGTTGTTCATGTACTAGCCGATGTCGCACCCACATAATGTACAATTCGGTAGACCCGATGAACTATAAGCGGCATCGCCAAAATTTTTTCAAGGGAGTACCGATGGTACCACGTAAAGAGCGATGTCACATAATTAAAATGGTGGTTTTGCAAAAACCACGCCGTAATGTTCAACATCGAAAGGTCCTTGAAGCGTACTAAAAATTAACCCTGGTCGCACAATTACGTGCGACCTCGGTCCACAAAAATGACATCGTCTTTATGACACACCACGTTAATGTTTCATGGGCATCGGCAAAAAGAGATGTCGGTCTTATCGATATCGGTCAACAAAAAGGCGATGTCAATTTCCTTCAAGAAAATTGTCGCACTTCCTTACAATGGCATTGATATCCATGACATCGCACGATGTTTAGGATGTCGGCCACTCATGCAGATCACCTAGTGTTGCACTTTTATCGGTGGTTTCTTCGACTAATGACTATTTAAATAGGTTGTTTTTGAACCAAAACCGAGGAAAAATAGTTTTTTACCTCGGTTTTGGATCGAGATAAAGAGTGTACTTTTTACTACGCCCACATTTACCTTGGTTTTTAAGGGTTAAAAATGAGGTAAAAACCTATGCAGAACCGAGGTAAAATATATTGTTTCTTGTAGTGGATACACCCATCTAGCTTGTGTGTGAGGTTTTTCCCATATTACTTGCAAGGACAACAGTCATGTGGTACGACATGCTACGTAAGAGGAGTATCCGGACTTAGGCTCAACTGAAGGACCGATTCATGGGCAAATTTAATCAAAACAAAAGTTTACGAAAAGCTTTGTTGATCTAATGAATGTGGCACACCAGACTTGAGAAATCATAGCGTAATACCATGATTGTTTTGTCTCAAAAAGTCTACAGATGAAGAATCTTACATATAACAATTTCTTAAGAGGTGCTCATGAATGGCATATGACTGGGAGAATTTTGAAAAACACTCATATGACTGGGAGAATTTTGAAAAACACTCATACTGGAAATTCCTAATGCTCCAAGGAACCTCTAAAAATGGGGGGAAAGTTCGTTTAAATAGAAGAGGTGAACAAAAATAAGCTAGAGAAATAACAAAAGGAGGAGAGAGTTGGAGAGGACACCCTAGGCAAGGGATCGACAAAGAAAGGAAACAACTTCATGTAGTATGTCATACCTAGAAAACCCCTCACAAAGTTATAGGAAGGAAATTTTGCAGAACCACGAGGAGCTTTTTAGAGAACCTACTCAATTGACAGCACCGACCAACAAATTATTGAAACACCATTACTGCATCTTCCACAGATACCATTATCACAGCACAGATAGCTGTAACAACCGCCATACACAAATTAAATAACAACTTCCTTAGAGAAAACTCACTCAGTTAAAAAAAGTACTACACACCAACAAAAGAGAACAACTGTGGTTCGGAGAAAAATTACAACATGGCCCAACCATAATCAATAAGCAAAAAATGACAGCATTGATTGAACTGGGAGAATACACAATTGACAGCGGTGACATGGATAGGGTGATATTATTCACACATAAGTCAACGGAGCTTACGTATAGCAATGCCTAGAAGGCGAGAGCGAGGTACCTGCCACCCTTGAAATATACAAAAAAAGAGACTGCATGTCAGTAAAATAAGTACGTTTAGTGAACAAGATGTAGTCCCAAATGCAAAACCACACAATGACCCTTTGATAATAATTGCCAAGATAGGCAATTCCAAAGTACTCAGACTCTTTGTTGATGATGGTGGTTCTTTGGAAGTATTGTTCGCCAATTGCTTCAGCATGCTAGGATTCAAGCAATCATATCTAAAGAAGGCAACATCATCCATAGTACAATTCACAGAAAAGTCATAATTTCCTAGTAAATATTGGTCAAATGGAGATGACTTGCACGGTCTTGTGCAATTTTGTTGTAATCGATGTCACAAACCAATTCAAAGCCATCATTGGAAGACCGTGGTTGAAGCCCACAAAGGCTCCCTGGTCCTCGTACAACTTATTCATAAACTTCCCAACACCAACAAAAATAGAACTGGTAAGTGTAGATCAATAGCTAACAAGCTCATGTGTGGTCATAGCAATGAAGACATCAACATTTAACATGATTCAACCAATGGTTTATTCAAACAACCAAGGGAACCCCTCCGAAAATGGATAGGCGGGAGTCAACTTTGGAAATTATGTAGACCTTGGAAACTTAGACGCCAACTATCACACCCAAGAAGTCAGAATTAGGAAGGTAATCCCAAAACCAAGGAAATGCGAAGTGATTTATATGTTTTAGCTGTATAAAAATGTTTTTCCTTGTCAGTCGAGGACATAGGAGACGTCAATCCTACATCGCAACACAGCCTCAACGTTGACCCATCGGTTATGTCTATTAGGCAGAAGCAACAAAGCTTCACACATGACACATAGCAAGAAATTGAGTATGAAGTTCGAACCCTTATGCAAGTAGAAATACTCAGAGAACTTATATATCCGTCGTGGATAGAAAAGCTGGTAATAATTCAAAAGGTAAAAGCATGATAGAGAATGTGCATATGACTACACAAATGTGAACAAGCATTGCATTGAAGATTGCTACCCATTTCCAAAGATTGACGAACTGGTTGAGGCCATCTCCGGTTACGAGGTCATGGCCTTCCTGGATGTGTATAAGGGATACTACCAAATCCTTCACAAGCCAGAAGCTTCAAGAAAACTAACGGTGTGGGCCATCAAGTTATGAGAGCATGAGGTTCTATTCCAACTAAGAACATCGATCAAGGGACATGCATTGACGGATTTCTTGGCATAAATGTCAAAACAAGAACATTCCCAACTGCTAGAGCAAGAAACCATGTAGATAGTATATACCGAAGGAAAGAACAAATTCAAAAATATAGCATGGACCCTTATCATGAATGGAGCTTCGTGCAAAGAAGAATGGAGAAAATGACTAGTAAGCCTTGAAAGTGGGGAGTAAAAATATGCGCTATGCTTTGAGTTCTCCCTCACTAATAACAAGGAATAATATAAAGCTCTCATCAGCAGATTAGACATATACATGCAGATGAGCATCTGAAGTATCCATGTATACAGTGACCCCTCGGTCATAGTTCACCAGGTTCTAGGGGATTATGTGGTCAAAGAAAGACAGCTAATCAAATACTTGAACAAAATGAGGCAACTCATGAGGAAATTTGATCACTTTAAAATCTCTTATGTCCTAAATCAAACAATACCAGAGCAGACGCTCTGAGAAACTTGGAAAATTCAGCACATCTAAAGCATCCATGTATGCAGCGACTCCTGGGTCGTAGTTCACCAGGTACTAGGGGATTATGTGGTCAAAGAATGACGGTTAATGAAATACTTGAACAAAATGAGGTAACTCGTGAGGAAATTTGATCACTTCAAAATCACTTATGTCCCAAATCAGATAATACCAGAGCATACGCTCTAAGAAACTTGGAAAATTCAGCTTCCCCTGGCCTTCATCAACATACATAAATGAGAAAACATCTTTGAGGTAAAAAATCATTGTTTAGTTAGTATCCAAGCACTCAAAAGGATAATACATTCAACAATAAAAAATCTTAGGAAAATCACCCGATCTGTAACTTAAGAAGGGCAACCACACGCGGTTTTGCACAAACAAGAAAATCACCCAATCCGATTCAAGATGGAAAAACACATGCAGCTTCACACATACAAAAAAAACACCCGTTCTTTGACGCAAGCCAAAAAATCACCTATGTCTTCGGACAAAAGGGAAAACCACATAATCTGTGACACAATTAGGAAAATCACATACGGCTTCACTCACATTAAAAACATTATCCATGTCACAAAAAGAAAATCACTTGCTACCTCGCAGAAATAAGGAAACTACTCACATTGAGACACTACCATTTGTCTCAATCTATTTAGAATTGGAGCAAACCATAAGCCACGAGACCCACTTTGAAAGATATATTGAATTTTTCTTAGCTCTGGGAGGATACAAAAACCATCAAACACGACCTTTCCAGGTATCCTAACCTTACTAGTACTAATAAGTATGATTTACGCTATATTTTATCAACAACGGCACCAAAATGGTAAATGAAACATACTTTAATCATAAAACCATTCATTACAAATGTCATGCATTTAAAGAAAATTAGCAGGTTAATGTGTTGCTTAATTACTACATTTTATGGTGGTCGTACATAGCTCATGTAGTTCAATCCCGGCGCGTTTGTTGTTTTCTTTGTCTGGTTAAAAGAGAATTGATATGAAGGATATTTGGAAGGTGAAAGAGAAGGCACAGTCGTAGCCTGAGTAGAAGCACCAGTCATCATCGTCAATCCAATCACAGTGGTGACCGCTCACATGAAGATCTAAAGTGAACTCCGATGAACTAACAACCGAGGCTTTTGAAGTTCACATCTTAAACTATAAGATTTTCTATTTTTCTATTTCTTCTTGAATATTATGAGTAGTTTAACCTGTTATTTCTTCTAGTAGGGTATAACATGTTATTTTACTTCTTAAATTCCTCGAGTTAGGAAAACTAGTCTATTTGTTCGAAGATATATTAACTCAATTATATATATATTGAGTTTACTATGATGCTTGTAAATAATGGAACTTAAACAATTGGAGCACCATTTCTTAAAATCAAAATATCTTTTTAAAGCAAAATATTTTATTGATTTCTAAATTTGAAAAAAAATAGTTGTAATAGGAAGAATTTTTTTATAAAGTGATGCTATACGAAAAATAACTACAATGTGTGGTAGCTATTTTTTATAAATAGCTGCAATGTGTGGCAACTATTTTTTCGAAAACAACTGCAATGTGAAATAACAGTTTAAATGAACCGCTACAAAAAAAAAGCTACATTGTGTAGAAGCCATTAATTAACCGTTGCAAGCCCACAATTCCATTGCACCGCCCACTTAAGAACCCTTTTGGGGAAAAATAGTTGTCATGGGCGCAAAACAATAGCTGCCATGTAAAGCATCAGTTAAATATACCGCTAAAAGAATAGTTTAATGTGTAGAAGTTGTTACTTAATAGTTGCTATGTTATAATTCCAGTGCACTACCCACTTAGGAATCCCTTTTGGAAAAAAAATTAAAATATAGCTGATATGGGGACAAAAAAATTGATGCTAAAGAGGTTGTCTAGTAGTGTCAGTCCCTAAACATCACTGATTTTCAACGTGAAACTGACTGCAAACATGTTTTTATGGCCATAAATCATCCACACTCTTCCCCTTGAAGAATTTTTTTTAACCTAGTGGGCGGTGCAATGGAATTGCTAATATCAGGATCAACCTCATCTATAGAGAGGCTAACATTCCAGCTGACTATCTGGCTAAACAGGGAGCAACACAATTGGAATCAATTCTTTATCCACGCAATCCAAAGAGCTTCACACCAGAAATCGCATACTTAGGACACCAATTACTTCCCCTTTTTTCCACATTGCTCAACTATTTTTGGGGCAACTATTTTGCTTTTCCGCTGATGCCCTAATTCAGTTTTTTGGCTACAACTCTCATTCAATGCTATTCATGAACGATCGATGGCCATATCTCTGAATTTTGTAATCCTTTCAACTTTTAAGGGATTGGGGCCCTCATAAATAACCCTCCACCATAGGTGGCGCTACAATAGAAGGAGTACATAGACACTAGTTATTCAACACCTTGGAATACCGGTGACCAAGTAGGGCGGTTCTATAACGTAGTTTCATAGGCACCGATAGATTGTACCGTTGATACAAATCTCCATTCCAGCACCGGCGAGTATTACTTAGGTGCCTATGCTATTTTTTATCGGTGCTAGTAAATAGGTGATCAATAAAAAATGATCACCGATTTTATTAAAAAAATAAAACTGGTTTTACCGCTGCCCATTTTTTATTTAAAAAAATAGAAATCAAAATATTTATTAAAACACAAAAAATCCACTAAAATATAGGGGGAAAATGTGAATTGAATTCAATGAATACTCAACACTACTATTAAACTAAGGTAGCTAAAACTAACTCGTATCAATCTACACTAATATAAAGAAAAGTGTTTCTAACCAAGGTAGCTAAATCTTGAGCTAGTGCTGTTTCTTGAGACAGTCCTATTTTTGAGCTTTGATCAGCACAAAATATATATATGCCTCTCTAGCAGTCATGTTATGCTCTTTAAGCTTGCACTATCAGTTGAGCATATACAAGCATAAAATCAATCACAAATGCAACAACCCACCATTTTTAACATTCAAGGAAAGAAGCAAGATGCAAACTAACCTCTAAGTTTACCTCATCACACCCAAATGGAAGAACTTGAATGGAAATATTTCATGCATGGCTGCTAAAAAAAATAGTGTTGTCAAGGAGAAAGAATCATCTAGAAGCCACATTAAATTTTACTCAAGCATTCTATGAGCTTCCAGAAAACTTTCCACATAAAATTTGCATGCGCATATTACTATCAACAAAACGCACGCATAGTCTACACATACACACTCTTCATGTTTTCCTACACACACTCCATGCACACATACAACATATGTAATCACTCACGGGAACATATACAATCAATAGCACAAGCATCTGCACGCCAACGCACGAAGAATCACACAAATAAAAAATGCAAATTATAATCAAGGCACTAGACTGACTAGAGGCATAAAACTCAAAGCCAAAAGTTAATGTTTAATTTAAAAAATATTTTGGTAGAAGTACCACTAATTTGTTCTATGTATGTTTTAAGATTCCAAGAACAAACATAGATTATTTCCAATCCCATTTGACAAGGATTCAAACTCGTAGAACAAAACCCTTTTTCAAATGCAATAAAAATAGAACTCCACGCATTTCATCAATAAAAATCAAACTAAAAATGAAATAAACAAACAGAGAAACACTTCTCTACCATAAACCTAGTGTTTGTCCATGTTGAACTTTCTCTGGTGAAGTCATGAT
This sequence comes from Rubia tinctorum, assembly GCA_032355605.1. Taxonomy (NCBI): domain Eukaryota; kingdom Viridiplantae; phylum Streptophyta; class Magnoliopsida; order Gentianales; family Rubiaceae; genus Rubia; species Rubia tinctorum. The sequence goes on from JAULKM010100574.1 coordinate 9,621, forward strand.
TATACATGTTTAGGTTTACTCAATCTGAAGGCTTGAGTTACCAAGAAACTAAGTAATTCAAGAAATTAGAAACAACAAGAATTCAGATGTGGTAGTGTGTGACTGTGTAAAAAAGGAAAAGAAATGGAGATCTTACTGGAAAGGGACAAAGAAAAAAAGGGAGTCGAGGTAGTACCGTTACCACTCAGCCTTCTTCATCTCCGAAAACTCAAATCAGACACCGCCACAAGAGTACCCCAAGGGTGGAGATTCGAAGTCTTCAAGGACGGGGAAGCCCTCGAACTCGTCCTCATCCCAGTACTCGATGGAGGCGAAGGGTTTCTTGACATCGTCAACAGAGGGTGGAATGGTGTCAGATTAGGGAGGGCCAGTGTGACACTCGGTGGAGTCGGTGAGGGTTGTTAGACTAGGTTATTTAGAGGATTAGTTTTAGAGTTCTACTTAGCTTCAAACTCTACAACGTAATCTCTATATATTGGCCTTCCTCAATAATATTATTCATCACGGGAAATACAAACTCTAAACATGGTATCAGAGCATTATACGATTCTGAACCAAATCAAATATTTTTTTTCCTTTTTTCTGAAACCCTAATGGTTTCTTCTTTCCCAAGCCAAATCTAAGGCGGCCGCCGCCTTTGCTTTTCCTTCTTCACTGCATCGGGTTTATTCACCCGTTTTTGTTTTCTTTGCTTTTCCTGCTATCTGCTATATCTTCATCCATCATCAATTGCTTCATCACTTGCTTCATCATCACTTGCTCACTCTTTCGGCATCATCCTCTCCCATGGCCGAACGACTCCCTCACAGCACATTAAACACGCTCATCCACCTTCTC
>JAULKM010100575.1:0-26287 GCA_032355605.1 Rubia tinctorum
TTGATTACATAGAAATAAGGAAGAGAAATCGGAAAGGATTACGGATATGTTCTTGTTCCCGATCGATGATAAATATTTGGTTACGGATTTGAAAAATAAAATGGAGGTGTATAGGGAAGCACCATGTTTGAGCGGATTTCATTTTGGAGTTACGAGTAAAGTTTTTACCTTTTGCACTTAGGTCCTTTCAAGAAATTTGGAATCGTGGAATCACGAAATTGAAAATATCAAAATTCAATTGAATAATATACGATTGCGACTTTGTGATTTGGGAATGTATGGGTGAATGGAAGGATCTCGAAAGTCAACATTGATTACTTGTACACAATTTTGGAAAATTACACCGTGGCCCATAATTTTATTTCCCCATTATCCATTGTTCCAAAATACATAATTTTTTATATTCTTACCTAAATATAAATATATTAAATAATATAGCTTTTTGGTGAATTGTGGGAAATGGCTAGTAGATGTTCTAGAGTTACTTGGAGTTAGATTACATAGAAGTAAGGAAGAGAAATCAGAAAGGATTACATATATGTTCTTGTGCTCGATCGATGATAAATATTCCGTTACAGATTTGGAAAATAAAATGGGGGTGTATAGGGAAGCACCACGTTCGAGCATATTTCAATTTGGAGTCATGAGTAAAGTTTTTACCTTTTGCACTTAGGTTCTTCCAAGAAATTTGGAATTATCGAATCATGAAATTGGCGATACAAAAATTCAATTGAATAATATAAGATTGTGACTTTGCGATTTGGGCATGTATGTGTGAATGGAAGGCCCTCGAAAGTCAACATTGATTACTTGTACACAATTTTGGAAAATTTCAATGTGGCCCAAAATTGTGTTTCCCCAGTTTCAATTGCTCCAAAATACATTATTTTTTTTATTCAAGCATTCATATTCTTATTTATATTAAGTCAATAAAGGTTAATCGTTGATTAATTTAAGTCAACCTATTTATAGTTAACGTCAACAAAAGAAGTGAACGATTTTGAAAGTCAAGAAAAAAATAATTTAGCTTAGAGCGGCTGCGTGCAACTGTGCGAATCTCATAATATATTTGGCAAAAATTTTAAAAGTTTTTGGATTTGTTTTTGAAATTTTGCTAGGAAGATTGAAATTTTAAAATATTTAGCTTAGAGCGGCTGCGCACAACTGCGCCCATCGCATGAAATTTTTGGCAAAAAAATTTAAAATTTTTGACGGATTTTTTGAATTTTAGGCGGGAAGATTAGATTTTAAAAATTTTAACACCGGTTTTTTTAATTAACACCGATTTTTTGAAAACCGGTGTTAAATTAGCACCATTTTTTAAAAATTAACACCGATTTTTAAACTTTTAAAAAAAACTTGGCCAGGCGAATATTTTGAAATTTGTTGTGGGAAGATTGAATTTTAAAATTTTTAGCACCGATTTTTTAATTAACCACAGAATTTTTGAGAACCGGTGTTAAATTTGCACCCATTTTTTAAAAAAATAACCCGATTTAAAAAAAACTGATGCTAATTTAGCACCAATTTTAAAAAAACTGGTGCTAATTTATTTGGAGCACCGGTTTTTAAAAATCGATTCCAAAAAATCGGTGGTAGAGGGATGTCTCTGTTAAGAATAACAGGTTATATTAGTATTAAGGTTGGATAGAATCCAGACATGAGATATCCAAGAAAATCCACCCTCTGAAGAATGTTCTGAACTCATATATAGTAGTACCTTAACCAATTTCATACCATTTTTGCTACCAACTATGAAGGAATAGAAGAGAGACTATAAAGGTTTTAGAGAAGTTTTACATCTACACACAATACAAACTTTAAAATTCGCACCGTATTGTTTCGCAAACTTACTATCAAAATGTCAAAATATGAAGACTGCAATCTTAGACTTGTGATGACTAAAGACTCTCCCCGTGTATGTTCAGTTTTCTTTTGTTTTCAGTTGATATGATCATCTTTATCAAATCCCTTCTCTCTGATATTAACTCATCAAACAAATTCATACCCATGCTGCATTGTGTTATTTGGTCAAAATAAATTGTTCTTATTCATTTTTGTTTTTGGTGTCACCCAAGTTTCAGTTGTTATGGATCAAATGCTTCGACTTCTCTATGAATGTAGTTTGCCTACAAAGGGTGTTCACTTCATTAATTATTGGTTATGTAGCACCGCGCAACGGTTAGATTGATAATATATTGTAATAAAAAATAAATCATTTACATTTTCTAATTTTTAAATACGACATTATCTTTTTCCAAGAATGTTTGATTATTAATGAAAATTAAATGATTAGGTTCAAACCATGTCAAATGCTTGTTTCTAAAATTAAAATGAAAATTTTAAATGTCAATTGATTAATTTCTAATAATTATATTTTGTACATGAGAAAAAAGCGTAAATAAAAAGGTTTTTGACGAAAGTTGGTACGCACTCAATTTTTCCTTTTTTAAAAAAATGACAATCAATCTTAGGAAAGAAAATTGAATCAAAAATGTGATTTAGATCATATACTTTAGAGTTGAATATTTTTATTGAAATGGAGTGAAATGAATTAAATTAGCTAAAATTAAACATAATAAATAATAAAAATAATTCAAAATTTTACCGAACTAAAGAAGCGAAATCAAGAGAATAAGGCCTTATTGTTGTTTTCTTTCTAGAGTAGCTATGTACATCTCAACATGATAAGGTTATTTAACAATATTTAAAAAAAAATCTTCCAAAGATTTCAGTTTTTGAGCACAAGTTCATTCCACTCCATTCTCATCTCCTCTCGTATGCGCTTCTCATTAACTCCATCTTTTCTTTTGTTATTCTACTACTACAATTTCTCCACCCCTTTCTGTCTCTGGTTGTTCTCTCTCCCATGGTCGTTCTTTTGCTCCGACTTACGTAGATTCATCGTGTTTTTCACGACGGCCTCTATAAACATGAATCTATTCTTGAAAGTTAAAAGGGATAAGAAAATTGAAGGTTTTGCAAACTCTAAATGCTTCGATGCCTCAAAGCAACCACCGGTTAGCTTATTGTTAACTTCAAATATATCCATAGCATCCGATAGTGCAATGATCCCACTAAACCTAGAAAATAGTAAGGAGCATACCCGACAGAAAGAGCTAATCCCAAACTCAAATTTTAATATAACCGCAACTACATGCAATGGCTAGACATAAAAGACACTATGCAACGAAATTTTCATAATTTGAATACGTCCCACCCAAGACAAATATTTAATTGTCAATTTGAAGGTAGTAAATGAAGGAATACATTTAGCAAGACATCTCTCTTGGTTCTCCTTTTATCAATTCGAGAACTCACTGGATGTGCTTCACCATTTCTGAAATGATTTCCCAAATCATGGACCTGGCAAAGATAAGACATTCATAGAGAAGGAAATCAAGTTGCTAATAAGCTAGCCAAATTTGTAACTACTCTTACTGGACTAAACAATTTTCAAGTGATACAAGAATTTCAACTAACATGAGACCATGAAATAAAAACATCTATCTGCATTATACAATTAGAACAACAGATGAAAACTGTGGTAACCTGACACCACCAACTAAATCCTTCCCAACTTGCTCTCTTTTTAATTAAAAAACCATGGCATCCTTGATGGATAACCAAGTGTTTCAATTCCGTAAGGCAAGATTTGAAACATCTTTGCGGACATAATGTGCACAGAAGAAACGTACAACAACCACTGTGAGTTGAATAGCACCCTCCTTATTCAATCTCCCGTGCATAACCAGTACCTTTGATACAAATCCTCTTGGGAATTGGAGATAAATTTACTTTACAAATTAGACTTCAGAAGCATGGAACGTAACTTACAACTGCAAAGGAAAAAACTAAAGTACTTGATTACGGATTGCAGAGCAAGTCAAGAAGTTTAATGGGGTACAAAAATCTAAATCATCCATATCCACGCAAATGTTTGAAATTTAAACATAGGATGCAAAGGATCAACCAGGTAAAAATCCATTCACAACAAGAAAATATGCCCAAACCCATAAATAGAACTATAAAAACAAGCATTATTCAAACAAAGGCAAACCTTTAAAACCTCAAAAAATTCTCATTAAACCAAAGAAATTTTTTGAGAGCTTAAACGGTTTCTAAAAGAGCATAATGAACCCTACACAAATATAACGTAAAACGATAGATGATCAACTTAATCTTGATGATGACAGCTCAACATGTTGGCGGGAAAACTACTTGATTTCTGAGTAATGCATGTTTAACACCTTACCAGAAGCACCGATTCCTTGAATGAATTCACCCTCATTGTGATTTTCCCCATTGAAGGCTTAAGTGAAACCATCGGAAGCAGCCTCATCTGCCACTTGCTTTTTCTTTTTCATATAAAGCTTCATCCCCTGATTATATATACCACAGCCAACAGAGCTTCCATGTCTAAATTGATTGTAGAGTCTTCTTCCACCATTGTTTAGAAATCAGTGTATTTAGCAAGAAGAACAAAAGCTTAAAAATCAAAACCATCTATCTTCCAATTCAGAGTCATCTCTACTGTTATATTTTAAAAACATCCACATACATTGATCTGCTATATTTTAATGCTATACCAAAACAACTCTACTACTATATTTACATGGAGCTCATCCAACTATTTAAATAAAAGATGAAAATTGTTAATTTACATGGTGCTAAAACACAAATTTGCAGCTACTGCTATCAACAATGGCATCTCTGGGCACATATTACTACTTCACAATGAGCACTACATTGTAAAAGAACCAAACTTGCTAAAACACTAACACAAATCATCATCATCCTAAAACCACCATGATAAGAAAACAAGGTCATCCAAAGAGACAATTTTTAAACATTCTAATCCAACAGTAGATTGTAGATGTGAGAACAAGCAATAATTTTACATAAAAATGGCTTCAAAGTCCAAAAGAACCAACTGTAGCAAAGATTCATTTGCATAACTAAAATAACACAAGAATAATAGTCACAATCTATGACTCTAACAAGCTGGGGATATGAAAATCGAACCTTTCACAAGGCAATTCGACCAATTCTATTGGGCCCTACATTCGATTTAATGAAACAGAAGTCAGCCCTGAAGAGAACTGAAGGAAGAAGGTGCATGCTCCATCAAAACATTGTCGTTTCACGCTACCACCGTAGCTGTGAAGATGGAGACACCTGCCAGTGTGAAACGTTGATGTGACAACAAGGCATTGGATCTGAGAATGTGAGAAGCAGGGAGACGATAGATTGAACATGATTAAGTGAAATTTCTATTATACCCATGAACGATCATTGTGTCAGCATAGGGATTGGAGGATTCCTTTTATAGTGTACCGGGAGATGAACGAACATTGTGACAACATAGGGATTAGAGGATTCCTTTATAGTTTACCGGGAGATGATGGAAAGACTATAAATAAACTACTTATGGAGGTTTGTCTATCACAGCTCATCACGATTAACTATAACTTTGATATTATCTCAGCATTGTAAATTCTAGCACTTCTTTTGATCCTTCAAATTGAAATAGTTAAGGAATTGGATTACTCACCCACAAATTTATATTTTCTCACAATAAGAAACAACACCTATTACCTCGGTTGTACATGACTTTTTACCCCGATTTCCCCCAAAATAACTGAGGTAAATACTGCTGTAGTAAAAAGTACATTATTTTACCTTGATTCACAACCGAGATAAAAAGTGTCTTTTAACTCAGTTTTGGACCGACGTCAGCAGGTTTTGGGACCTACGTCGATCCAAGCAAGAAGGCCTATGAATGGAGACCATAGCTGTAACATCGATTAGAAAGACATCGGCGTGCGTAAGAAGTGTCATCGTTGATAGCAAGAAGGCAGATGAGGGGATTGGAATTGCTGCAACATTGTCAATAACGACGTCGTGGATAAATGACATCGTCGTGTCAATAACGCGAAGACAATGGTAAGCGACATCGAATACTCCCGGGCACCCTCGTCGTGTACCTGGTGATGTGCGTGGCTAACAAATACGATGTCGTTTTGTATGGCCAAAGTTGAAAAAAGTTATTGGTTTATGCAAAGTCGGTAAGGTGTCGCACCTATCACCTGTTTGAGTGAAGTCACGGATTAGTAGTGGAGACATAAGTTCTCATACAATATTATAACATTTAATGTTTGATTAAATAAGCTATCGTTCGTCGATAGCCGTTACATGTTATTTGATGTTCCATAACTTGTGAAATGGTTAAACATAATACAACAATCAATTGTTGTTCAATTCATGTTAGAAGAATGAGAATGCAATGAACCAACAATAGTAGAACATATACTACAAATACATGTTAGAATATTTTAAAATACATGAGGCTGATATAGATTTGTAACAATAGTTGTATTGAACTTCCATTGTCTACGTTGCACGCTGAAAGTCCATCGATAACTCTCTTTGTCCTATTACAACCAATACACATGAAACAAATTTATGTTAGAATTGGGAAGTCCCCAAATGATGTACACATAATTTAGTCATATGTAGATGATATTAATATCAACAGTGAATCAGTGCCTGATTTACTTATAAGTGACATCACATGCAGGAGAGATCAGAATTGCAAAGTCTGACAAAGAAGTGACGTAGGGCATTCAAAGATATTTCAATCATTTCATAGCCTATGCGATGTTCAGTCCCATGTCGTATGAGACAATTATATGTGAGCAACGTTGCACATTCAATCCGTGTCCATATGAAAATGTGATTATTGTCCACTACCAGTGATGCAAATTTCAAGACTACTACCATAGAAGACGACATGCCAAAACTTAATCAAACATTTAAAGTATATGTTCGGGATCCTCTAAGTGACATTGCAAGTCCTATAACTAGGGCACGAATGAAGCTTAGAGATGTGACTTTAAATGCTTTGGTTAATCAACTTCATGATGAATAATTGAATAATAAATCAACATCGACAATGTCTTCGATTAATTTTCAAGATTGTCGAGGAATTGAATACATCGTGAAGAACACTATACTCATTTTCCACTGTTTTTTTTAATGAGGTAGTGTGATCATTGTAAACTATTGTAAATTATTTCATTTTGAATTTTGGTATTAAACTCGGCCATGTGGGCTTTGAAAGTTTAATTTCAAAAATCAGTCCATTAGGGTTTAAAATATTCAGTTTTGATTTGACTAGAATTAGATTTGGTAAGATTAAATAAGGCAATATTCATTCAAGAATTCATCTTGATGAATTTCACCCATGATCAGATTATTTTAGGTATTTTAGTTAGATATGGTTTTAGTTTCTTAAAGCTACCATAAATATTCTCAGTTTCTGACAGAAGTTACCGAATTCTGTTCTAATTGGGATTAGGGTTTTGGCCGATTTAACCCTATAAATAGGGGATGCTTGGTAGAGATTTAGATACCTTTTTATCAATCAAATATTAGGAATTTTTGAGTTCATACTCTTAGTATGTGAGCGGCACGGGCCATGTTGAGGACCCCTGGCACGGGCCGTGCTAGTTGAGCCTCATGCCGGTCTTGGTTGGTCTTTGTTGGTTTTGGCTGGTTCCTCCAACTGACTTGTTTGCTCTGTTATGATGAATCGCTGATCCGATTTAAGAGTTCTTGTAGTCAATTTTATAGTGGTCAACAAGACAAATCCAATGGTACCACTCTCAAGGGTTGATTCTTCTTGGATCACTCCCAGAACTCCATGAAACTCTCGAACAACAATTCCTTCGCTTCTTTCTTTGCCTTCTTGAACATCGAATTCGCTTTTTCTGGGGCTCAATTCCATCCACTACCATGCTTTGGAGTCTGTGGCCTTAAATCTACTACTATAATTGTGAATAGCCTTCAAATATATCTATCACCCTCGCAGATAATCTTCTAAAAGAAGATGATGAAAAAGTACTCACGAGCAACCTACTAATGAGATAAAAAAAAGGAAGATCAAGGTGCCCGTGAATACAAAGTATCCATTAGCTTCAATTAAGTCCACAAAACTCGAGATTTAGACATGAAAACCAATAAAGGCCGTCTAAACCCTTTGTCGTGTAAACCTAACTAAAACTATAAATGAACCAAACATAAGATGATAATAAATGTGTCAAATGCATCGGCTAACACATGCATAAACATCAATCCCCCCACACTTAAACCTTTACTCGTCCTCGAGTAAACAAAAATGAGAAAAGATCTAAGAGAAATGTAGCATGCAAAGAGAAGTTAGCCAATTCATTCAACTTATCCCAAAGCTACCCTAGTTCCCCCAACTAAGTAAGAATCTCAAAACTCTCCCACTCCCCGAAGATATTAAAGTAACCTAACCACCCAAAATATTGTGAACAAAAAGGTAACCACAAATGATAAGTGTTGAACTAGGTTACTCCACTGAATAGTCCGCCAAAAGCAATCCAAGAGTTGTTGCCGAAAAAATCACCAAGGATAATCCAAAAGATCCTCAACTTAGTTGTAGCTAAGGATAACTTGAGATTCTCAACTTAGTTAAAACCAAGGATAATGCCAAAGGGTCCTCAACTTAGTTTTCGTTTCATCTCAATTTCTCTCATTTTTCCTAAGAGCCCTTTCGGGTTTTCATCCTAGCATTCACACATGTTGAGCTCACCTCTCACCTTTTTCGACACAACCTCTCATTTTTCCTAGGTTTTCCAACATATCTGGCCTAGCCTCTCATTTTTACCTAGGCCTTTCAACCTATTTGGGCTTTCTTCCCATTTTTCCTTAGTTGCCCTTTCGGGTTTCCAACTTAGCCGAGTGTGTGTATATATATATATATATTCATTTTTTTGTTTAGCACAAAATGCCCCAAAAATTGTGCTAGACCATAAAAAATTTCACCACCAAAAGTGTCAAAAACACATCCCCAAAACAAACTACAAAAAGGTTCCCTCACACCTAAAAATATGGCCAAAAGTCCAAACATCTAAATGAGGGAAAGTACCAAAAATAAGGAAAAAGAAGATAGTCATCAAAACAATCATCATCCATCCAAATTATAGGCTACCATGAAGAGTATTCCAACCCTTCCTCCACACTTGATTCATGAATTGTCCCCAATGCATGTGGCCAAGGTGAAAAGGAAAGAGTGAAAATATTGAAGAATCATCTTAATTTTTTGTTTTGAAATTCATCATAATGATTCCAGCAAAAACAAGAAAACCGAGAGTGGCACTGTTCCATACAATAATGTGATGACTATCATTCTCAAAAAATTACACCACCAAAAGTTTCATCCCAAAAAATTACACAACAAAAACAAAGTGATAGCACCGTAAAGATCACACCACCAATAACTCTACCAAACTCCCAAAAACCAAAAATAACACCAAAAACACTAAACAAAATGACACCAAAAACACAAAGGAATCCTAAGATGAAAACTCCTAAGTATTCACTACTCTCTCCCCCACACTTGAACTTGGCATTGTCCCCAATGCGATGAAATAATAAGAACCATGAGTGAGAAAGAAAAAAGTGGTGGAAATCACTCATGTGACCTAGAAGGGTCCCTCGTCAAGTACCGTGTCTCACGCCTCATTCTCTCATTTGTAGCATTTCTTGCCTTTAAATATGAATGACATCCCAAAAACCATCGAGTTTTGAGATGTGGAATCTCTTGATCAATTGCTCGATGGCTTCTTCTTGGACATCCGCTCTTTTCCCGCTTGATGAACTCCTCCTTAACTTCCCGCTTGATGAACTCCAACCCAGACTCCCAAGCATACATGGTACCCTCAATATAACTTAGCCTACTCCAAAATTCTTCCAACTGTTTGCTCATTTCGCCCACTGCATGACCAATGTCATGCGTAAGTCAGGTAGAGCTTGCAAGTTGTTCTCCAAATATGAGGAATTGGTCGAGGATATCTGCAGGTACCTGAGTATGGCTAGGAGGTGCCCTAAATGGGGTCTCACTGTCATCCTCCTCGACGTCTATATCCGGGTTTGCTAGGATTCTGTAGAAATCCTTTTCAAACCTCGGATCAGGGGCTAGGAAGAGGTCATTCAACATTGTATCTAGAGGTTGATAGTTGTATGCTTTGGCTGGGGGAGAATCATGAAATTGCCATAGAGGAGCAACCATATAACCATACGAAGTGATCTTCTAAGTCGTGGTAGCCACCATAGATGCTTTTGCCATCTTGTCTATCGTGTATTGTGTCCCCGAACGACCCAAATTCTCCACCTCAAAAGTATAGGGAACCGGATGGCCCAAGTGTTTGGCTAAAAGTCCAACCATACCTCCCATAGAAATATTTCCACCCTTCTTGTTTCCTATAGAAATGCACTCCTCCACGAAACATGCCACTATGTTGGGGTAGAAATTCCCCTATGGAGTCTTCGCCGAAAGAACTTGGACATCCAAACCGAGACACTATGAAATCTCCCCTTAACGAATACTCCCATGGAAAACAATCACTGAATATATCACAACGCCGGATGGATAATTGCGGTGCTCTTGCAAAGATGCTTCCACTCTGTGCCCAAACTGATTCTCCAAAAATTGCTCAATGAAAATGGAAGGCCTTGTCAGGTCTCCTTGGAATCTCATTCATGTACTTCCATCCGAATGCTTGGGAAATGTCCCAATGTGACATAGTGTACTCCTTATCATCCAAGGGGAAATGGATGCTTCTCCTCCCCTCACTGTCCTTTGATTACTGTAAGGTCGCAAAAAATCCAAAGTCCACCGTATGTTGGTCTTAGAATGCTTTTCTAAAAACCCTCTAGGCCTATTCAGCTTAGGAAATATATGACGGGCTCGAGTATACCTACCGCCCCCAAGGTCTCCTTGCAAGCAAACTTCATCTCCAATATGGTTTGATTCAGGCATCTGAAGTACTTACACCTCCAGGATACACTCCCGGAAATGGTGGTCAACCCCATGAACTCATCAACAATACATGCGAGATTAGGAGAAAGGGAGGTCGCCGACTCTCGTCGTCGACTCTCGTCTCCCAACTTTGGTCAGTTTCTTCCCTTTGTCACTTCGAGAAGTTGTTCCTTTTTCCGACCTATTTCCTTTTGGAGCCATCCTATTCACAACAATAAAAAAGTGGTAATATAAGGATAACCAAAGACAAGCATCAAGACTCATTAAAAAAGAACACTTCTTCCTAAATGGCCACAACATTCCAAATCATACTATCTCGGCATAAATGCTATTTAATCAAGAAGCATTCTCCCTAAACAACCAACACATGAACAATCATAGTATTCCATCAAGAAGAACATGCAATCAAGAATCATCTCTCCCAAATTAACACAATCGATGAAGATCATATCATCAAAGCATAAGAGCAATATACTCCCCCACACACTTAGTTTAGCACATGATCATTCAAATAACCCAAAAATTTCTTCAAAAACACTTCAACATATTTTCGAGTATAAAGCTCCTCATCACATCACATCATTCCAAATAAAGCAAGTAAACATAAAGCTCAAAGTATTACCCTGAATTTAAAGCCAAGAGATGAAGAATCCACATAAGAAGAAGAAAAAATGCTATTTTTTTGAGAGAAAGGGCTCAAATTTTTGGGTTTCACCAAGGAGAAATTAGAGTGAGTGTTTTTGAGAGGTTTTAATTAGCTAAATGGATCCTATGGGTGAGGTATAATGTACTATAGGTCATTATTTTCAGCAAAGAAGGTACAAATGGGATAAGGATGACATTTTTGAAATTAGATAGTGAAAGAGAAAAAATTACCAATCCATTCATGCATAAGGGAGGTGTTGATGTGCTAAACCAATTTGAATTTGAATTTTATCACAAGATCCTTTGTCTTACACAAAAACATGTAAAATCTATCTACTAAAAATATATCAAGAACAAAGCAAGAAAGACCACGTATATTTATTGTCATCATCACGACTGATTACTTTTTCATGCATTTCAATTGAAGTAACCTACCGTTGGGTCTCCGGAGTTGCCATCAAAAACTCCACCCACAATGACATCCTTGTGAAGAGGTCTCCACAAGGTGTCATCCTTACCTTTAAGCACTTTTTTTGCCAAGAAGAGAGAATGTCCATTCCTAGCTAATGTTGAGTCCTTATCTATGTCCTTTGGTTTAGGAGGTGGTCTAGGGTGTTTTACGTCCTTGTCACTCTCCACTATCATGTTCATGTTAGTGAGCATATAAAAATAATCCAAAATAGATAAATCATCACTAACATCATGCAAAACACACGTTTCATCGACATGATCATCACAATTAAAGCGCAAAGTAGAATCTCTTTCGTCACTCACATAGTCATAAAAAATCTCATCAACTAGGCTATCTCCATCACTATCATCAAGAGTTTCATCGAGGAAATCATCATTATCTATCATGCTAGAGTCATCCTGTTGACCATGTTCTTCACATAAGGTTATGCCTTTGCACACAAGAGAATGACTAGGTGAGTCATGCTTATATTTCTAAATATCAAAACCTTTCCTGTCCATGTCATCCTCTAAGGTTAGTGTTACCGAATGAACATCAATCCTAGTCCCTTGATGTTTTTAATAAAAGTTCGTTCTTCCCAATAAAATTGAGGGTGCACCACCATTGTGCGCAACATCAAGGACATATAAGTCCGCCGAAAACACCAAGTTGTCCACTCTAACCATTACATCATTTACTAGACCCCCGAGGACTAGCTTGGGAGTGATCGGCCATTTAGACAATTACCCTAATTTCTATAAGTTCACCTATTTCCAGGCTCTCATAAATGCAAGAAGGGATGACACTAATAGAGGCTCCTAGATCAATCATAGCATTCTTCACCAATTTATCACTTAAAGAAATGGGAATTGAAAACATGTCGGGGCCATCACATTTCTTGGGCAAGTTTCTATGACTTAGAGTAGCAACTCCCCCTACTTTCAATTTTCCTAACTCCCTAAGTGGTTTGTTCCCCTTTTTAGTGCATGCAACTTTCAAGAATATAGCATAAGAAGGCACATTCTCAATCAAGTCAAAGAGTGGAACGCCAACCTCAACCTTCTCAAAGATTTTACGAATGTGCTCATCATTGGTTGCCACTTTTGGCCTTCCCCTAAGTGTATTAAGGAAAGGTGGCGGAAGAATTACCCCCTCTACAGGTGTTGGAAGTTCCTTGATGGGCTCCTCCTCCACAACTAGTTCATGCTCCTCAAAGTTGGTTTTGTTTCTCTCCACGATCAAGTCATCCTCTTGTAAGATTTCCATCTCAGGCTAGCGCATCTCCTTCCCGCTTCTTAGCTTCAAAGGGCTCACATTCCTCGGATTTATTTTCGTTTGGGAAGGAAGTTTACCGGAATCTATAGCTTCAAGTCGGCTAACCGAGGTGACAAGTTGTCCGACTTGAATATCAATATTTTTTATGCTTGAAAATGCCATATTCAATCTCATACCTTGTTTATATATCCATATTATACTATAATTTTGGAATTTTATGTACTCATTTTGGTATGCTTTTGTGCTTTGGATGCTCCATTTTACCTTGAAATTCCATTACTAGAGTTAAGAGAGACTTCAGCTATCTTATCACTTTTAATGCGGATTTTGTGAGACGAGGTAATGGTTTGAAGATTTCAAGAACATGAAAACTACATTTTGAAGACAATGAAGACCCGAAGAAGGGAAGAGGAGACAACTAAATTTAGACCAAAAAGAAGACAACATGTAAGGACAGCTTACTCTGCCCGTTGCAAGTAGCGACGCATGTGTCGCGAGTCGCGATGGCCCTCTGCCCAGATATAATTTTTGGACATTTTGTATTAAAAATACTCTCTTATCTCCTATCTTTTCCAGAAAATTTTTTTCTCCCAATTTCTTAGCCATAAAACCCTAGTTTTCTAACATTTTCATCTTGCTTTCTTATTGATTTTATGTTTGAAATTGCTATTGTTGTTTAGTATGAATTCTAGTAGCTAAACTTAGCCTTGGGAGCAATTAATTAGGTCTTCCAAGCCCATGTCTTGAGAACTTTGTATGAAACTATTTAATGCTTTGCTATTGTGTATTTACTGTACTTGAATTTGGTTGTTCAATACATTAATGGTGTTGGAAGTTTGAGTAAATGAAATGCTTGTATGATTTCTTGTCAGGATTTGGATAAAATAGCTAATTCTTCTTTCTTTTGATATGAAATCCAAAGGCATGAATTAGAGCTTCTTATTTGGTTGATGATTTGATGAATGCTAGATAAATGTGATAATGTCGAATTCTTTATCATGTTTGTTTTGGGTAGCAAATAGGATACGTTTATGAATGTTGAACATTCTTGACCAATCTTGTGTAAATGCATGAATTGGTTCAATGTTTAGACATGGTGTAGTGTTTATAAGTGTTACCAAGCTTGTTGATTTTTTGTGCTTAATGCCACTAATGGGATACCTTTAGGTGTTGATAAACTAAATGAGTCATTAGTGAGGTTTAGCGAGAGATGTCGAATTCATTCTTGTAAACTACTATCAAAGAAGGATAGAAGATTTATCATCACAACAAGTAGTAAAAGTATTGAATAAGTTGCATGTTCAATGATAGCTAAGAGGTTTGGAAGTAGAAATCAATTGCGCCCAAGGTCTCATAATTTGTGTTTAAACTCTTCTTATTAGTTATTGAATATTTAGTAGATTCACATTGCTTACTAGTTAACTTGTCTTTAAATTGATAACTTAGAAAAACCAACCCAAAACTCCTCTCTTTACAAGCTTATATATGCATATCTTTATATCTAGCGTAGTATTCACCGTTATATGTGAAAACCCTTAGGAAAATCCCTCTTCTTTGTGTATGATCCCGATTTGCCATTATCTACTTAATTGTATTCATGAAGCATTTAGGGCTTATAAATTGTAACTTTGAGAGGTACGAAGACGACCTCCCAAATTTTGGCACCGCTGCCGGGGAAGAGGCATATATTTTTAAGTGTTTGGGCATATTATGTATGAATATGTGCTAGTTGTGAATATTTGTTAGCTTTCTTTTATTTGGTTTTTATTTGATCGTTGTTTGGCTTGGAGACGTAGTGTTCGAGTTCTTGGTATATGACTCCTACTCGATCCTCTTCACAAGAACCCATACACTACGACTCCGAGTTAGAGTTAAACTTGAAAAGGTTTAGGAGGTATTATTTGGAAAGTGTGAATAACAACCCTCCTAGTGACCATTTTGCGGAACCTTCAATCTCTATGGATCATCATGAGGACTATGAAGAGGAAGTTTCGGGAGGATGACCTCGACAACCTCACAATGAGAGGAACATCCCGTTGAGACAAATTCCGTTGAGGGAGGTCATGACTTCCAATCTAGAGCACCAACCGATGTGCATCACCTATCCGGAGGTTGGAGCTAATGGACATTTTGAATTGAAGTCCGGATCGATACACTTGCTACTGTCCTTTCTTGGTAGGCAAGAGGAAGATCCCAACAAACATATCCTTGATTTTTATATGGTTTGTAGTGGGATGCTTCCCAAATGGGTGAATAAGGAGCTTTACATGTTGAAAGCCTTCCTGTTCTCATTGCGAGATTCCACAAGGGATTGACTCCATTATCTTCCACTTGGAAGCATCACCTCATGGATTGAATTGAAGAGGAAGTTTCTCTCAATATACTTCCCGGCTTCAAAATCAGCCATCTTGGAGAAGGATATAAGCAACATCATCCAATGGCACAAGGAGTCATTCTATGACTTTTGGGAGAGGTTCAAGAAACTTCTTACTAGTTGTCCATATCATGGCTATTCGTATGGGGATTTGGTCTCCTATTTCTATAATGGTCTTCTTGATTAAGATCAAAGGTTAGTGAAGGGAGCTTGTAATGGTTCTCTTGGGAACAAGTCCTCTAGGGAAGCTATGGAGCACTACGAGGAGCTAGCCGAAGAGTCGAGAAATTTTAGCTCGAGAGTCTATTTGAGAAGGCAAAATCCCAAAAATGCAAGTGCTTCTTTCAACCATGTAAAACTTGAAGATCAAGTTTCGACTCTCACCTCTATGGTCAAGGCGTTCATGACACAATCCGGAGCAAAACCTCATGTGAAATATTGCGAGATTTGCTCTTCTCCGAATCCTACGGATGCATGTTCTACTTTGCAAGATGATTATGTGGAGGAGGTGAGTGCTATGGGATATTAAGGAGGCTAAAGGTACCAAAATCAAGGGTACCAAGGATATCAAGGTTATCAAGGAGGTGGAGGCTACCAAAACCGACCTTACAATGCACCAACCAAGTCCACCCAAATCGTTGATATGGGAATGCACAAGGTGGCCAAAATGTTCAACCTTACCACCCTCATTAACAAAAATATAGGTCACCACAACCTCAATACCAAAGGCATAGTGATAATCCCCACAATCAAGGTGAAAGTTCGGGGATGTCAAAGGAGTAGATCATGAAAGCCATTGGGAAATTGACCATATGTGCGGACAAGGCCGACAAACACCAAGAGAAGACTGAGAAACACCAAGAGAAGACCGACTCTAGCATAAAAAACCTAGAGACTCAAGTGAGACAAATGGCTCAAATCTTGAATCGAATGGAGGCAAGAGATTCGGGAAAACCTCCTTCTCAATCGGAGCTTAACCCTCGACAAAGTGCAAGTTCTATCACTTTGAGAAGTGGTAAGGAGGTTGACACTTCCCGGGAGGATGAAATCGTTGAAAATGAACCTGTCGTGGTTGAAATATTTGAGAAGGAAGTGGAGGAAAAGGTAGAGAAAGTAGCCAATGACAGAGTGAGGAAGGGAAATGAGAAGGAAATGGAGATCACCATTGACCAATCAACATCCATTCCCGAGCCTTCATCCCCTCCTCACAAGAAGGCAAAGATGGTGGAGATCCTTCCATATGTACCGGAACCGCCATTTCCGGAGGCTTTGAAAGACAAATGGGGGAAGGAAGACAACAAGGAAATCTACAAAGTCTTTTATAGATGTGAGGCAAATATTCATCTTTTGAATGCCATTGAAAAAATTCCTAGTTATGCTAAATTTCTTAAGGAATTATGTGTTTTAAATAGAAAGCAAAGAGCCAAAAATAAGCTAAAGAAAGGGGGAGGGATGAGCATGTTTCGCTTTGTGTCAAATAGAGTTACCTCCTAAATATAGTGATCCCGGCATGCTCACCATCCCTTGCATGATAGGAAAGACACACTTTGAAAAAACCATTCTTGATCTAGGTCCCTTGCATAAATGTTATTTCTTGCTCTTTGTATGAAAGTCTCAATTGGGTACGTTGCATAAAACCCGGGTGGTTATCCAATCAGCCAATCGTTCTAGTGCATACCCTAAAGGTATTGTCGAGGATGTGTTGGTTAAGGTGGATTCCTTAATATTACCCGCCGATTTCTATGTCTTTGATATGGAGCATGATAAACATGCCGCCCCAATTTTGTTGAGGAGGCCATTTTTGAAAACTTTGAGCACAATGATTGATGTGCATAATGGTACCCTCACCATGGAATTTGATGGAATTAAAATAGAGTTTAACATAAATTACTCTATGAAATATCCTAATGAAGAATATTCTTGCCATACTTTAGATGTTGTTGATGATGTTGTGCAAGATATTTTTGAATTAAGTGGTGATGATTCCTTGTTAGATGCTTTAGAATGTGATAGTCAAGATGCATACAATGTGTATTCTATGAGCACTAACTTGAAGGAAATATTTGAGGACTTGAATGAGCTTCAAAAGTTGAGTTTGAACCCTCCCCCTCTACCCTTAGATGAATCCAAGAAACCGGAACTCTTGCCATCAATGGTGAAAGCCCCGGTGATTGAGCTTAAACTGTTTCCAAGTGACCTCAAGTATGCATTTCTTGGGGGAGAGGAAACACTCATAGTCATCATTTTGAGTAAACTTACCCAAGAGAAAGAGGAGAAGCTAATGGTGGTTTTGCGGGAAAACAAGGAAGCAATTGGATGGACTGTTGTTGAAATCAAAGGTATAAGTCCATCCACTTGCATGCACTGAATCTTGTAGAAAGATGGTGCAAAACCCGTGCGACAACCCCAACATCATTTAAATCCACCTAAGATGGAGGTGGTGAAGGCGTAGATCCTCAAATTGCTTCAACGGGGATGATTTATCCGATCTCGGATAGTAAATAGGTGAGCCCAACTAAAGTGGTGCCAAAGAATAGTGGAGTGACGGTAGTTGAGAATGAGAATGGTGAAATGGTGCCCACTCGTGTCCAAAACGAGTGACGAGTTTGCATTGACTACCTGAGGCTAAATGCGGTAACCCGGAAGGATCACTTCCTGTTACCATTCATTGATCAAGTGCTTGAGACACTCGCGAGTCATCCATACTATTGCTTCTTGGATGGGTATTCGGGGTATTTTCAAGTGGCCATAGCTCCAAAGGACTAATACAAGACTACCTTCACATGACCCTTTGGTACGTTTTCTTACCGGCATATGCCTTTTGGGCTATGTAATGCCCCCGCTACTTTCCAACGGTGTATGGTAAGTATTTTCTCAGAATTTTTTGAAAACTTTGTTGAGGTGTTCATGGATGATTTCACCGTTCATGGTGATTCTTTTGATAATTTTTTTTAGCAAATTTAGCACAAGTTCTTAAGCGTTGCATTGATACTAATCTCGTGTTAAATTCCGAGAAATGTCATTTTATGGTAGAACAGGGCATCTTCTTAGTCCACATTTTCTCCAATAAGGGTATTGAGGTATACAAGGCAAATATAGACACAATTCAAACTTTTCTTATCCTACTAATGTGCGCAAAGTGCGCTCTTTTCTTGGTCATAGAGGATTTCACTGCCAGTTCATCAAGGACTTTTCCAAAATTGTATCCCCTTTGTTCAAATTGGTGCAAAAGGAGATGGAATTTTTGGTGGACGAGGTTTGTAAAGGGGGCCTTCAATTTATTGAAAGAGAGATTAGTTTTGGCCCCTATCATTCAATCTCCCGATTGGTCCATACCCTTTGGGATAATGTGTGATGCAAGTGATTACGCCGTTGGAGCGGTGCTTGGTCAAAGAGTGGGGAGAACGCCTCATGCCATCCACTACGCATCCATGACTCTCAACAAGGCCCAAAGGAACTACTCCACCACATCCATGACTCTAAAAAATAGTTCGAATTCGAAACCCTAGCAATTGGGGATTTCAAATTTGAGGGTGCTTAGGCTTGGGAATTTTCGTGGGCTAGTTTAATTCATCATCCTAAGCTTCTAATTGGAATATTTCTTCAACTTTTTACTCTTGAATTGTTATATTGTTTGAATTGTTGATTTGTGAGTGTGCTAATTTGTGGGAATTTTTGTGACTTGATTTGTTTGAATGTGTTCATTTGATGAACTGATCATCTTTTGGAATATTGATGATGTGAATAGGTTCTTGTTCTGGTAGTATAATGTGAATATTGGTAGAATAATGTGAATATGGTAGTATAAAAGTAGTAAAATGTTATGTATTATTTTTGTTCTAGCTCTTGTTTTGGTAGTATAAGGTGATAAGGTTCATGAAATGGATGGAGAAGTTGGTTTTGTGATTGTTTCATGAATAGGTTCATGAAATTTTTGAATAGTTTTGTGATATGGATGGGGGGATGTTGAATAAGTTCATGAACTAATATCAAAGTGCATAGGTTGTTATTTTTGTGATATTCATTGGCTTTGGTATTGGATTATGAAATTATTGTAGATTTTAGCCATGAATAGGTTTTGTTCTTTTGGTGTTTGTTTTGGGTGGTGATTTTGAAGGATGATATTTTGGATATTAGCTATGGCTATGTAAATTACCTTAGTTTGGTTGAATTGGAGAATCTTTGTGAATGCACTGATTTGTGGAATTCTTGCTTTGTGGATGGAATAATGTTTGGATTGTTCTTGTTTTGGAATGGTTAGAATGATTTTGCTAGTATAGTTTTGGTATCGGTGTCCTTGTGCTATAGTTAATGCATATATCGCTATACTAGTTTGGATTTGATTATGCTTTGATTAGGCTAGTTTGGCAACTTCAATTTGCTAATTTCTACATCACTTTCAATGTACTTAAGTTTTGTCACTATATCCCTGTGCGTCTGATGTGGTTTTCTATTTGAATAGACATGACCCCAAAGAATATATCGAGAGCAGGTCCTTCTGCCCCACCTCTATCTCCTCCGCCGGTAGCCGAGCCTGCACAACCACCTCTCCCGGACAGATTCATGGGATTGGGTCGGATCACCGGCGCTTATGCTGAGAGGTGAGAGACTTTATCTTTGAGGAAGATCCATGACACGTGCTTCACCGATGAAGCCGCATTAGAGGCCCTTCAGCTGAAGTAGCCAATCCTATGCCTCCTCGATAAAGGAGGTATGAGAGGTTTTTGTCCCGAGGAGCACCCACATACCGGAGATACACCCTAGAAATTCTTTTCCACGGTGAGAGCATACACGGAGATGGATGGAGTTCCTTACGAGAGGTTCATTCGGTTTCATCTGAATGACTGATCATACGAGATGAGCCTCTCGGATATTGAGGAGGCATTTGGTTGGGACAGAGCAGAGATCCGGGCGAGGTTCAATTCAGAGAGACACACTCCCACCATTTAGGAGAGCTTCTTATTTTGGCACACCATCACCAAGAAGGCGCGGAATGTCAGGAACAAGAACAATGTCATCATCCATCTGGCGCTTCGATATGTGCACAGCCTCCTCTCTACCACTCTATTCTGTCGCACTGAGGCGACAAATGTGCCGAATGATGAGATTCAATTTCTTTGGGAGCTGACGAGTGAGGGCACGGGATATGGAGGATGGGCGGATTTGTGGCTCACGAAGGTCCTGGAGGCGGCGAAGAATGAGAAGGGAGAGATATCGTAAGGGAGCATGATCACCCTATTCGCGGAGAAGTTGAGCATCACCACACCTGACAGCCTTCAGCGACTTCGTCGAGGGGAGTCTTATCACATCACATTGACCCGAATGGTCAACTTCCACTTGATCAAGACCACGATGGATCCACTGGCTTTTCATTCGTTGGATGGGACTAGAGGTGTCACTTTCATGAAGCTTCCACAGCTCCAACATGTGAAGATGGAGTTGGACATCCCAGTGACTAATTTGGCGATGGAGCCAGACGCAGAGTGCGGGCGGGGATTTCTGCGAGAGCTTAACAACCTCCTAGTCCAGTATGAAGAGGGTGCTCTACCCTATACTATGGATCCACTGCAGGATGCACCCCATTCGCCACATCCTTCTTTATAACACCAGCAGCCCGATCCAATGCAGGAGGATCATAGCAGCCATAGCCAACCTCAGGAGCTGCCAACAGATTTCTTTTACTAGTTGCACAACATGATCTATGACCACAACCTGTACATGTCGAAGAACTTGTTGGATATGGATGATGAGATTGATCAGCTCGCATCCAGAGTGTGGGATATGCAGGCACGCGCTGGCGGCACCACATGACCAGATCCTGGAGCATCGAGGCACATGGAGAGACACTAGAGGAACGAGTAGTGGATGTCTCAGTATCAGCAGCACTATGGACATGGTGACTCATCCTCACAACAGTGATTGTGATCATTTTTCTTTCGCGTACCCCCTACTTTGTTATGTATTGTGTTTTGTTCTATTTTTGATACATTGAGGGCAATGTAGTATTCCCGTGTGGGGAGGGGATTTATCATTCACTAATTTTCTTTTGGGATGCAGTATTTTGGATGTAGACTTGGAATAAGTTTTTTGCTTTTGGGATGGTATATTTTGATGCATTCGGATATTTTTGTAGTTTTGACATGTGGAAGCTTTTTGGCAATTTATGATTGGAAAAACACAGAAAAATGAAAAAATTAATAATATAGAAAATTTTGAATAAAAATAGAAAATGAAAAAGACAAAAAAATCCGCTAAGTTGAAAACCCGAGAGGACAATTTAGGCAACATTGGGGGCCTGGATAGGCCAAAAACCCAAAAGGACGGCTTAGGTAAAATTGAGAGGCTAAATGTGGGTGAGATGTGAGCCAAAAGAAACATGATGTGTGGCTAGGATGAAAACCCGAAAGGGCTCCTGGGTAAAATGAGAGGGAGAGAAAAAGAAAAAAATTGGTTAAATATGTACTCATTTGCCGGCGTTGGAGTCATAAGATTGCAGTTGACAATTGGATGATCACGTAGCCTAACATAATACACTTCTTGGGATTGGGTAATTTAGCGGGGGAAACGAAGCAAGGTATGAAATTCTTAGTTCTTGATATGCTTCATTTTTTTTGGGTTGATACATTGGTATAAAGTGAAGTTAATACTTGAACATTTGATATATTTTTAACCTCACTTGATACCATTGGATTTTGGGATTAGTAAGTTAGAAAATGCGTCTATGGAAATTAGGGAATTGATGGGTATTATATTTGGGTAGATTTAGGAATAAGGCTTGTGTGATAGAAACTTTTGGGAATATTGATATTGAGAGTTTTGTGAGGTTTTCATTTGGGGGAATATTAGAATTAGGATGGGGACATTTTAACTTCTTTTTGTTCTTGAATCTTTTCTTACTCGAGGATAAGTAAGGTTCAAGTGTGGGGAGGTTTGATATGTCCATTTTATAGGATTATTTTGGGATTTGTTGAACTCATTTTGGTATTCTTTTGTGATTTGGATATTCCATTTTACCTTTAAATTATATTACTAGAGGTAAGAGCGAATTTATTGCTCTTATCAATTTTAATAAGGATTTTGTGAGACGAGGTAATGGTTTGAAGATTTGAAGACCATGAAGACAACATTTTGAAGATAATGAAGACCTTGAAGACCCAAAGAAGGGAAGAAGAGACAACTACACTAGACCAAAAAGAAGACAACATATGAAGGCAGCTTACTCTCCCCGTCGCGATTCGTGACTCATGTGTTGCGATTCGCGACGGACCACTTCCCAGATCTGCTTTTTGGACTTTTTGTACTATAAATACTCTCTTATCTCCTCGTTTTTCCAGCAACTTTTCTCTCCAGATTCCATAGCCATAAAACCCTAGTTTTCTACCATTTTCATCTTTCTTTCATCTTGATTTTAAGTTTAAATTGCTATTATAGTTTAGTATGGATTCTAGTAGCTAAACTTAGTCTTGGGAGCAATTGATTAAGGCTTCCAAGTCCATGTCTTGAGAACTTTGTATGAAGCTATTTAATGCTTTGCTATTGTGTATTTATTGTGCTTGAATTTGGTTGTTGAATACATTAATGGTGTTAGAAGTTTGAGTATATGAAATGCTTGTATGATTACTTATTAGGGTTTGGAGAAAATAGCTAATTCTCCTTTCTTTTGATATGAAATCCAAAGCCATGATTTAGAGCCTCTAATATGGTTGATAATTTGATGAATGCTAGACAAATGTGATAATGTCGAATTCTTTATCATGTTTGTTTTGGATAGAAAATAGGAGAAGTTTATGAATGTTGAACGGTCTTGACTAATGTTGTGTAAATGCATGAATTGGTTTAATGCTTAGACATGGTGTAGTGTTTATAAGTGTTAACAAGCTTGTTGATTTTTCGTTTTTAATGCCACTAATGGGATACTTTTAGGAATTGATAGACTAAAAGAGTCATTAATGAGATTTAGCGAGAGATGTCGAATTCACTCTTGTAAACTACTATCAAAGAAGGATAGACGATTTATCTTCACAACAAGTAGTGAAAGTATTGAATAGGTTATATGTTCAATGATAGATATGAGGTTTGGAAGTAGACATCAATTGCACCCAAGGTCCTGTAACTTGTGTTTAAACTCTTCTTATTAGTTGTTGCTTATTTAGTAGATTTACATTGCTTTCTAATTAACTTGTCTTTAAATTGATAACTTAGAAAAACCAACCCAAAAACCCCACTCTTTACAAGGTTATATATATGTGCATATCTTTATATCTAGCTTAATATTCACCTTTATATATGAAAACCCTTAGGAAAATCCCTCTTCTTTGTGGACGACCCTGATTTGCCATGCTTAATTGTATTTAGGAAGCATTTAGGGATTGCAAATTGTATCTTTGAGAGGTACGACGATGACCTCCCAGGTTACTGCTGTTAGAACGCCACCCTCTCCCCGGCGCAAACGCCAGATTGATAACTCTGATAACCCCTCATCGGCGCAATCAATTCATCGCAATCAATTTGGGTTATATAGATAACCCAAAAAAAATGCTTAGTTGATAAGATTTGAGGGAATTATCATCATTTGACTCTTTCTAAATTTTAATTTTATTTTTAAGATGGTTATAATAGTTAATTCACATAATTCCGGCCAAATTAAGGTTTTCAGGGTTAGATTGACACTTTTGAGCAAATAATAGGGTTATTAATGCACATTCAGATTTCACAAGGTTAGATTGACACTTTCAACCAAAACATAGGGTTATTTTGACACTTAACTCTAATTTTTATTTGTTATGACGATGTTTCTTTAACTTTGAAAACCTTTAAAAATATATCGCATTGTATATATAATTATAATTTGATCTGAATAGTTATTAAAACGATTTTTTATGATTGGTCAAACGGTCTCATTAGAAAACTTTTTATACATAAATTTATTTTTTTATAAAATTAAATAATTATATTCGTCTATGGCTATATACATGTATTAGGCAGTGAACAAATAAAATGAAGGGATAAATACATTTATAACCCAATCTTTTGGCTGAAAGTGCCAATATAACCCTGCAATTTTAGAAAGTGTCAATTTAACCCTAACTAATTATTGTATGTGCCAATCTAACCCTAACTTTCGAAAAAAGTGTGTCGACATAGCCTAACACCCAAATTTCACCGTTAACCGATGACATTCCGGCAAAGACTAGAAGCTGAAATGACCAAAATATCCTTGACTAAGATGCTGAAAAATGAATACCCATAATACCTTTGTGACGTGGAAAGTTACTGATTTTCTTCTTCTTCACCGCCGCTACTCCACCGAGAACCACCACTGCTCCGCTGCCAAGGAAATTCACCTCAATTTTTGGCAGCCAAGGAAATTCGTTATCTCAGCTGCCTACTCTTCTGCTACCACTATGGAGTACGACAAAGAAGGCACCACAGAGACGAGTGTGAAGTCGGCGTCTTCGTAGTCATTCTACAGGTTATGGGGACCTTAACAGCCGCTCACCTTCCCCCACCCACATCATCGAAACCCTAGCCACCGCTCACCCCCCGCCGCTCATCCCCGCACTCACCCACCGCTCATCCCCACTGTTGCTCTGCCCCACCGCCACTCAATCCCCATCGTCGCTCCGCCTCACGCCACCATGACTCAATCCTTACCGCCGCTCCACCTCGCCCAGCTCCAAGCCGTGACTCAGCCCCCACCATCGCTCCACCCCACCGCAACTAAGGCCCACTGTGACTCAATCCCCACCGTCGCTCTAGTTCACGACATCGTGACACAATCCCCACTGCCGCTCCACCTCGCTCAGCCCCAAGCCGCGATTCAGCCCCCACCGTCGCTCCACCCCACCGTGACTTAGCCCCACCGCGACTCAATCCCCACCTTCGCTCCGCCCCACCCCAAACCCTAGCATCATCGCAAACCCTAACACCATGTCGCTCTGCCACTCGCTTAGCCACCCTACCAGAATTAGGGAGTACGATCTAGATGGGGTGAAATAGGGGGGACGAAGAAGAAATGGGTCAGGAGGAAGAAGAAAAGTGTAATAGGGGAAGGGGTAGTTTAGTCATCTCACATTTTAAAAAAAATCTTTTTTAATTCAAGGGTAAAGTCATCTTTTCCACAAAATACTATCATATGAATGTTGACTTAAAAAGTCAATGAAGTCAAAAGTTAGATTGACACTTTTTATATTGCCACTACCGGTCTAAATTCAGGTAATTTGCCCTAGTAAATTCATGAAGCTCCCCTAGCCAGTTAATAGTTGCGAATCAAATTTATCTATCGTTTCCCTGCAAATGCTACTAGCATAAAATCAAAGGATCAGGGAGAAAAGGGAACAGCAAAAACATGGTGGAGGGGAAACTTTTCAAGACGAAGCTATGCATTTTGTACCAGAAAGGCAGCTGCCACCGTAGGAG
The DNA here is from genome assembly GCA_032355605.1 of Rubia tinctorum. Lineage (NCBI taxonomy): Eukaryota > Viridiplantae > Streptophyta > Magnoliopsida > Gentianales > Rubiaceae > Rubia > Rubia tinctorum. The sequence continues at coordinate 26,014 of JAULKM010100575.1, forward strand.
CTGCTCCTTTGCCCACGGAAACGCCGAGCTTCGCGCCTCCTTTAACGGTATATCCTCATTTACATTACTTACAAAATGTCCATCTTATTGCGGTTGCTAGGGAGTAAATTAGGAAGATATGTTGCAGAGAGCCTGGAAATGGACTCATCTGCAGTGTTACGCACTCTTGAGATTTCGAAAAGGAAAATTAGGTGTTAAGTTTTTGTGATTGTGTTTGTACTTGTATTGTGGAATTTAACTGCTTCTGTTAATTTTTCCGCTGTTGAAGTTGCTT
>JAULKM010100576.1:0-10457 GCA_032355605.1 Rubia tinctorum
ATGACACTGTACATGTATAATTCCCTGACGAGGACTTTTAGAGCTTTATTGTTGCAACATTAGACACCATTGAGAAAAAAATGACCAGCCAAGATACGGGTACGTCATCAATTTTTCCTCTCCTCACTGGTGTGATCAATGATGAATCTGTTGATGATGGTGGTGCTAGGTCTTTGTTGATGATGGTGGTGGTCATGAGGTCTTTGTGGATGGGGGTAGTGATAAGAATGGTTATAAGAGTGGTGATAAGAGTGGTGACAATGTCTTTGTGGATATCCCTATTCTGCAATAGAGGGAAGGTTATATAGCTAGTGCAGAGGTGGTGCCTATGGTGCATGTGTTGATGAGGCTGCATCCGCGGTTCATTGAGATGGGGTCCCAGATATGGAGAAATTATTTGATGCCCCAATTTGGCAAGGTGATAAGGTAGAGGATTACAATCAGGATAAAGGTGCTTATTAGGGCCCAACTACGGATGAGGAAGACCATATCCCATATTTAGGTGGGAAGAGTAAGCAAATTGATCAAACCATTGCAATTATACCCCACCAATACACACTTGATGTGGTCTTTGTCTAATAACATTATGTCATAAATTGGAGAGAATTTTCCCCCTAACCAAATCAATCGTTTGTCATATGCCAGCAATTGACTGTCGATGTTTGTGGTGGAGAAGGCCTTGTTATTAACTTGGTCAACAAAAGCTTAAACCAAGGACTCGCACCTATAAATCAGGTTGTTATCGCTCAAGTAATGTTACAAAATTGATCATCACCCACAAAAACATCATATGTTGTTCAATCAATTTACTTTGACTTGTGTTTCAAATAATAGGATTATGACCCAAGGTGACTAGGAGCAGGCCCCGAGGCAATCAAGAACTTCTTTGGAACAAGTCTTTCTTATTCGGCGAGAGAATTGCAAAATTGATGGGCACACTTCTAGCTCCAAATTTTCCCGACGGATTTGTAATGAATTCAAACCCTTCAAGCTTGTAACCAGCTCATCCACCACCACATAAAGATGCATCATAGGAAGCTAGAAGTCAGCACTCCCACCTCCCGAGACAAACCCAATAAGAGAAGAAAGAAGTGTAGAACCTTAAAATGATGATGTCTGATTGTGTGTAACCACCTTTTGGAGATAATTTATGTACATTAAGGTATGAACCACTATCTAGTGACTTTCACTTTTACTTTTTTGAACTTTTCATCAATTAGAAGTGTTGCCCTGTTCTTCTACTACAGAAATAGGTAACCTTCTAGCATTTTTAATTCCGGTAGTGTCTATTAGGAAGTATTTGGAACATAATGTGTATGACTTATGTGTATTTAATGGTTGTTCTCCTTACTTCTTTCCAATATGAACTGATGTCTACGGTTATGGAATCATCATAATGGTCGCAATGGTTATACACATATCGACATTTATCATACATTACTTGATGCATAGAATTAGGGTTGGATCAGTATTATTTTTTTAAAAGATAGGGTCTGATCAAGAATTATTGAAATGAATCAGGGTTAGATCAGCACTTACTTAAACAATATAGAGTTAGATTAGCACTTATTGGAAAATCTTAGGGTTTCATAAGCACTAATTTATAAAAAGTCAAGGTTAGATATGCAATTATTTAAAGAATATAGGGTCTGATCAGTACTATTTTCCTTATAATCTTTGGTCAACTATAACTTGTGACATAACCAATATAGGAAGGGTGGATTAAATGAGGTGTTTTTGGACCGAAGAAGGAACTTTATTGTGTCTTCTCTGGTCCTTCCTTTAACCCTCTTTGATCAAAGGAGGTTCTGAGAACCTCTTTTTTTAGAAATGATAGAAGGCATTTATTTTCCCCTTTAACCAGTTGATGAAATCACCTTTAAACGCCTTCCAGGTTCGGAAGGGTTATGATATCCTAAGGTTCTAACAGCTGTTCCGGCACCCGAATTGTATTTAGCTTTCGGTACCCAAAAAAAGATCAGGAATGGAAATGTGGTTCCTAATTCGGATGTTCAATCCGGTAATTAATTACAAACTCAAAATATACGTAATTATGTTGGACGTTCAAAAGCTTCCGATACCGGAAGAGAGATTACATTCCGGGGGCTGGTGGTTGCGTTCCTACGTCGGGTGTCATTTCCGGTCAAGAAATAGTTTTTTACCAAATCAATTACTTGTTACTAAATAACTTCCGATCTCGTAAACAAAAATTGCGATAATGGTTATGAGATCGGAACCCAGAATTGTGTCTTTGTACATATGAAGAAGGTCGGGCACAAAAATCTTCTGAAACCGGAAGTACAATAAGCTACAATGGTACAAGAGTACATTCATTGCGATAAACCCATAAATTATACTCAACCACAATAAAATTTTATTAAACACCGACACATTGTTTGATCTTACAAAAATGTATAGATAATGCTAAACAAGCAAGTATCTATACATAACAGTAGATTTCACTTAGATTTATATTCCACTAATGACATGTCAATTCCCAATGCTACTAAACACTCAACAACATGATCGTTGTTCCAATTTTTTTATAGATAAGTCTAATCAAGAAACTATCGATAGTTAGGAATAGAAAACATGCAAATTCTATTCCTCACAATACATGTCACGAGCATTGGGAAATTTTCTAAGGTACCACATTCGAAGTTCCAAGAGTCGCGGATCGTACATGAACTAGATGTCTTGTCAAACAATTTCTTACATTATTGATGTCATCTATTGAATTTGGCTTAGAATCCTTTGCGAACATCTGTGCATATGGTAAACAATATTAGTTGTTATGTGGTACTTTATAGATGAAGAAAAATAGGCATAAGCATTGAATAAAAATACCCACTTTATGAATTTCAAGGAAATCCAATCATATATCTTTAACATACTCTGCTTAATATAACATTAAGTAGTACCCACACTTCAAGGTTTGTGCTTGTTTCTTGTACTGATATTTAGAGAATATTATTAGTAAACTATAATTAACAACTTTAAATTAATTGTAAATGTTTATTGAATTTCATACCTTGATTTGGACTACACATAAGGTCGTTGTCACATTCAACCCATCAAATGCACTCTTCAAGATATCCACAAAACCTTGTGAAGCTTGAAAGTGCAAGGGATCCATCCAGTACACAAGCTTCTTCTTCGGAACAATAAAAATTAATCTCCAATGATCACTACATACAAACGTGTATGTTAATCAAATATTTACTAAAATCCTAACATCGAAGGGCATCTAGGACAATATAAAATTGAAAACATCACTTCTCAATGTAAGGTGCAATGAATAATTTCTTATCCTTGTGGACTATTCTTTTTTCGAACGTAATCAATCTGGTCTTGCCTCGAACACCCAATCCAATTAGTTCAATGGACACAATTACTCTACCCAACATTTTTGTCTTTGATTAGGAAAGTAATACATGTACCTTGGGCACAACATCCTAATGAGTAGAAAAGAATAAATATGAAACGCAAGTAGTACACGATAGGAAAAAAATTGAAAATTAGGAACACACTTACAATAGAAATAGGGACATGATTGTTTGGTTTACTTGGTCACACTTGAATAATTCCTCGAGATCACTCCTCAATGCAATTATGTCTCAATTTCATCCAAGAACACATTCATTCCTCAAAAATGTGCATGTGGAGTTATGATTTTGTGCGTTGATCCAATTGAACAAAACGTGGAAGAAAGGCGGGGAACCCTTTTGGACTTGTGGCATTGTTATAGTTGGTTTTCTGATGTTGGTCGCCTTTGCAATTTTTTTCTTTGTCTGTGGCTGGCTAACCTCTAAATGACCGTATTTTGTTGGATCGACGTATACTAGACATCGAGGCCAAAAAAGGAAAATCCCTTGAACGGTTCCTACCTTCCTATAATCTCCACCATTATCCTTGCGATTCCATCCAAAATTGGAATTGAATGATGATGTTGCATCGACTCATAGAAAGTACCATCCGCAGCATGGAGGGGGTTTGCACTCTCACACACCTCTATGGAAAGCTCACGTAGTTGGGAACCCTATATCACTCACATAATGAAAACATTTACAATGTCACAAAATGTAGCAATATGAATAAATAATCAATTTTACCTTTTTTGGGGATAAATGATGTTTTGATTGGGAGAATCTTCAATCCTTGTCGTGGGTTGCACTACGTTGTGGTTCACTTCCATCTTGCCCGGAGAGTGGTGAGATCCTCTTGACGGTGGTCCCAATTTCTGTTTAGATCGTTTGGATTGTCGGACAATTGAGGTCCGGTGTGCTTCACTAACTTGAGAATTAAGATTTCTTGTTGTTCTAACCGCTTGTCCCTTACAATTGCTTCTTTCTACAAAGTGTATAGTCTCGATGGCTTAGCCCTATGATATGAATATACAATGCCGAAAGCCTCTCTTTTGATCAAGAACACGCAAACCCCTCGTGTGCGGCCCGAGTGGTTGGATTTTCTGGTGGCCTCACACAAAATATCGTGCTTACCAATTGGAATGAATCGACCTTCAATTTCATCATGTTTCAATTTAGCCTAGTTTAAGCCAAATAAAAGATGGAAGAGTAAATAATCCGACATTGGCATGAACACATAAAAATTATCGTACTTAATATAAAACAAGTTGATACTTTTTTTGCTATTTAAATCGCCTAATATTTCACATACTCACCTTCATTGTTTCTTTGAGCTCTTAGGAATAGATCACACTGATCAATTTGTTCTACTTCCAACTGTACAACCAATTTCCAAGCCTCCTCCTCCTCCATCCTCCCTCCATTGCCAATAAAACATCTTGTTTAAATTTTCCCTTTATAATCTCCAGCGCCGCCAACCCATAACCTCTATGGCTCTTCTGATGCGGAGTTATGTTCAACATTACGATTCTTTTTTTGTCATCTCTCGTACCCTACGAGAAATGTGGGAAGCCATATGACATCTACACTACAAAATCTAATATTTTCTATTGATTTGTAGTGTAATAACATATTTTTCATTCTTTAATGGTCTTATCTTGTGTATTTCCCAACTCTCCGGTTGAATTTGCGTGTAAGTAAGCCATGGACGATCTTGTTTTCTTGTTGAGAAGAAATAATTTTTTGACAATGTATACTTGTGTTCTCGCCAACTTTTAGATAGCATGTTCATCCTCCTGTTTCTTAAGTCGTCCATGCTTGGTGCTTCAATTTCAAATGATTTCTATGATGTCATAAAATGGCTTAGTAAATATATATTTTCAAATTTTTAAGTGAAAAACAAGGGAATAGAAAGGAAATGAAAATAAATACATAGAGGTACCTTGCATTCCATCCACATGGTGGCTTTGTAATCCTTTGGCACATTGTGCCAATTATCGTAACGTATGTCAACCCTAGTCCGACCCACCTTCCCAACCTAACTTGTCCACTTTGCACGTTCTTCTGACAAGAAAACTCCATTTGCATTAAAACCCAAGGGTGTAAATTCCTTTCTTGCAATCCTCCGCTCAATTGTTCTACATTGTTTTAACAATTCCTACCACTACCGGGCCCTCGTCTTCTTCATCCTCATCCACCGTTGTTTTGGTGTTTCCATCTTCAGAACTTAAATAATCTTCACGACTCAGTTTCTTAGACATTATTCTATACAAAATCTAAAGTATACTATTTGATCGTTTCATCGAACTGGACAACCCATAAAAATTCAATGCACAATAAATAAATGCTTTATATTATGCACTATTTAAAATTAAGCAACATCAAAACACATTATATTTTATCTACACAATTTATCCATACACTTATAACATCAACATAACCAAACAATTGAATCATGTCGACTAACATTTATTATAACAATAACCTTCAATGGAAATTACTCATATGTGTTTGAGAATGGAATACCGACCTAGAGTTCATGTGGAAGATGATCTTTTTGTGCCCTCATTGAATAACCTTTGAAACCCTTGTAGAATTCCATTCCTTGCTTCAAAAAACTATAAATCTTTGCACAATAGAGCACCCAGTTTAGGATTTTTGTTTGTGAAACCCAAACAAACAACAAGTGGAAGATTTGATGAAGGAAGATGGTAGAATTGGTTTCTGGTGGATTTTGGAAGGAAAAGGGGGAGGGGAAGTATGAGGGTGAATAGTGAACTAATTATCCCCTTTGAATTGGCTTTAATACCTTTTAGGGCTTACTCGTAAGTAGAGCTTTCGATTACGAGAGCTTGTCAGCTCTATATTTTTCTATATAAGACGTAGTTACGATCTCGGAAATGAGTTGGTTCTTTGAGATTTGAAGGGACGATCATCTTCCTCAATCGGAAGGTATGACTGGTACTAAAAAAATACTGAATTCAATCGACTTCAAACTTTAAAAACCGAATTGCAAACCCTAGCCTCCCATTCCGAGTTCGAAAAGAAGAAACCGTCCAATTCAAAGAGGCGTAATGTCAAGGATGAGGGGAACGGGAAGTAAGAGCACCCCACTGTAATACTTCAAGCTAGAGCTACGATCCTTTCACCGAGATTGACCGGAGCAAGAAAATTTTCAACTACGAAGCCAGAAGGAGGTATGTCGATTTTCTTAGATTAAAGAAATGTACTAATCCTTAGCTAGTCCGTAGTTCGGAAATGGAGAATTTGTCACTAGGCTATATTTTGAGGTATTTTAAAAATCAAGGTATGGACAAATTGATGACTTTAGTGGAGAGTGTTCACATGGACAAGGTTGTCCAATTTTACACTAATTTAGGACAGAAATTTGGGAATAGTGATTTGACCATGGTGAATAAGATAAATGTCACTGTCACCAAGTACACAATCAATGTTGTCTTAGGGAATAAGTATACACCAACCCAACCAAACTTAGGCCCGACAATCCGGATGATCCCTTTGAAATATACCATCCACAACAATGGCCAGGTGTTAGTGACTCTACACCCTTATGCCCGATTTCAATGGGGAAGAATTACTTTGGCAGGGTAGAGGATACCTCAGGTAAGACCGTGAGCTACGGTGTTAGTAAACTAACAGTTGAATAGAGGCTAGTGTACGAGTGGATTTGTATGAACATTTTGCCATCGGGAGGGCACGCTTGCGAGCCAACTAAGGGTAACCTGATGCTGTTACATTATGTGATGGAGGCCATTCCAATTAAACCTAGATATACTAACATTAACTACATGTTTAAGGCGGCTGGGACTAAAAAGAAAGATCTTCCCTACGGGGGATTGATCACTACATTGCTTAAGCAGTTTGGGGTTGTACCTGTGGATAGGCCACTTAGATTAGAATTCTATGACGATAGTTGGTTTGTACACAAGCAATTATAAATGAAAGATGATGGTAAGTGGCTTCGCAGGGTGATCCCAGGGCAGCCGCTAAAGCTGCAAAGAGAGCTAGGGATGCATTGTTGGATAGGATGGAGTCATCACGTGAGTGCATTTAATGTCCCACTTATAAATTGTTCTATATAGAATTTCGTTCAAATATATTTGTTGACTTGTTTCCTTATTTTTCATTGTAGGTGCTCGAGGTGATTGGAAAAGTTGGGTCTTCAGGTACTTAGTGTGCATTCGAGGTGACTTTACCAAGGTGAATGAATAATTGGGACGTGTTGAAGCCCGTTATGCCAAGTTCATCGAGGAAGCTGGGGTACAGTTTCAGCTTTCTAGTGATGAGACCATACTGAAATTTGCCCCAGAATTCTTCGAGAGTGACACAGACGATGCAGATAAAGAAGCCAGCAATGTCGATGAAATTAATGCCAAGTGTGTTGCAATTTTTTGAGATGATTATAGGATTTTTATTGAATATGTATGAGATTGAAAAAAAATCTTTGTATTTGCCTTATGTCATTTGTACTACTTTTGTTTAAACATCGACTCTGATTTTTGGGTTTTTAATTATTTGTTTCGGATCAAAATGTCTTTTGCATATATTAATTGAGCCTATATTTTTTTATTTAAACCAATATGACCCAACAATGGCGGCTTATAGAGCATAACTCTGGCAATTTTTAATTTCAGGGTGGTCTGCCTGCATGATCATTGGATACGATTGAATTCCGAAAATGGAACTCTGTTGGGCCAATGCAATATATTCACCTGATTGAAGTCCGAATCCGGAAATGTGTCGACCATGATGGATAACCCTAAGTCATGTGTAAAGTACCATAGTTGAGGATCTGCCAAACTTGGAAATGTCACTTCTGGTCCGAACCTGGTGTCGGTGACTCCATTTTAAAATATGAAAAAAAGCCTGAACTTACCCCCTTCTATTCCGAGTTTGCTTTAAGTTTTCATGTGCTAGTAATGTGGAGCTGAATCAACTTCCGAACTCGGAATAAATGTTCAGAGTTCATGTGCGTTTTCCGTTCCAAACTTGTAATTAATGCACATTTTTTTCAATAGGCTTTTTATTGGTTCCTCATTCAGAACCAAGAAATCAGCTCTTAATTTAAAAAAAGTTGATACTCTTCCGAACTAAGGAGCATAAATACTAAAAAAAATTTAAAAAACGGACAAAACGCCCAAATCAACCAATTGTGAACCCTAATTTGGGCCTTTGAGAAATGTTCCTGCGCCGGAAAACTTTCAAAATCCAAAAAATTCAAACTCCAATTTTGAGCGGGACTCCATAAATCATGTCTTCGTCGCAACAAGGTGGAAAAGGGAGAAGGGCCACTCAAAAGGAGGTGCATCTAAAAGGTCAAGCGCAAGTGCGTCTCAAAGGGCTAGGTTCATATCTCACGAAGCTCAATTGAGGTACAATGACATATGATCAAATGGTAAATTTCTAAATTGTTATGTTCTAGAACTTAATGTGTATCATAACATAGGCCTAGCTAATCCCGTGCAATGTTTTGAAGAGCAAAATGTTCTGAAATTGTTGACTAAAAATGAACCATAACACTTTGATGAAGTGTCAATTTTATAGAAATTTTTGTCAGAAAGAGGAGGGGTAAGTATGCAACTAAGGTGAGAAAAATCAATCCCGGTTCCAAGATCTTCAATCACATCGTCGAAAACAAATATCAAGAGTCCACCATACGGTAACCTCATCACATTTATTCTTAAGAGCATTCAGAGGCTGGCGTTACATGGTGAGGATAAGTCGTGAAAGTGGTTGGACAAGCAATACTTCACATAGAAGAAGGGGATTTTGGTTGACCACAAGTGGGCTTACAAGAGGCCAAGAATTATGCGGTGGAGCCGAACAAAAGGCAAAGAATTGAACAAGATATAAAATATATTTATACACATAAACAAGTATCTTCATTTTTATCATATACTCCCTCCGTCCCACTCTAAATTTCTTATTTACTTTTTGAGAGTCAAACTTTGACCCTAAATATATGTATTAATATATAAATAATAAATATATCATGTGAGATATAGTTAAATTTCTCTTAACATTTATTTTCTAAATATTAACTTTTTATAGGGTATTATTATAAGTAACTAGAGATATTTACTGTCAAACATGCTCATTGAAGACTGTGAAAGAGTAAATAAGAAATTTAGAGTGGGACAGAGGTAGTACATTTCAACTTATATTAGTTATTTTTTACCGGCAGAGGAAACAGGTACTAGTTTCATGAAAGGGGTTAGAGCATGCTACAAATGGGTACGTGGTGAACTGTCTCAGATGAAGGAACGCATCTGGAAGTTGGAAAAAAGTCAGCGCGCTTACGAGCATCACTTGGCATCTTCTTCTACATCAAGACTTAGGAGAAGCTCTTATATTGGATGAATAATGTGTAGATTAGGTTATGGTTCTGAATTAAATTATGGATGATATATTTGCTAACCTTGACCTTATCTGACTTGATTATTCGATCTATGCATGTATTTTTACTTGAGGTAGATTATTTTGAATGATTTGGTCAATCTTATATCTTTTTAATTATTGTGTAAGGTTTGTGTTCCCAATTTCTTACTGATATGTCCATATTATATGATGATTTTGGGATCTTTTGTACTCATTTTTGTATGCTTTTGTGCTTTAGGTACTCCATTCTACCTTGAAGTTCTATTATTAGAGTTAAGAGCGACTTTAGTGCTCTTATCACTTTTAATAAGGATTTTGTGAGACAGGGTAATTGTTAGAAGATTTGAAGACCATGAAGACTACTTTTTGAAGACAACAAAGATCACAAAGACATGACCATGGGAAGAGGAGACAACTACACTTAGACAAAAAGAAGACAATATGTGAAGGCAGCTTACTCTGCCCGTCGCGTGTCGCGACGCATGTGTCGCGATTCGCGACGGACCACTGCCCAGATCTACTTTTTGACTTTTTTGTACTATAAATACTCTCTTATCTTCTCTATTTCCATCAATTCTTCTTCCCCGATTTTACAGCTATAAAATCTTAGTTTTCCACCATTTTCATCTTTCTTTCATCTTGATTTTATGTTTGAATTTCTATTGTTGTTTAGTATGAATTCTAGTAGCTAAA
>JAULKM010100577.1:0-10456 GCA_032355605.1 Rubia tinctorum
AGCGTGCTTAGATCAAGCAAAGTCTCAATTGCAATTGCCACTTGCGCGTAGCGTTGTGGCACAACGCGCAAGAACTTCTTCATGACCTTTTCCTCCTCCAACGTTTCACCAAGTACGTGAAGATTGTTGACAAGGTTCGTGATTCAAATGGAAAAATCACCAACGTTCTCACCATCCTTAAAAGTGATGGTTTCGAACTCCGTGCGCAGCTTTTGTGCATTGGCTTCGCAGACACGGTCGACATCCATTCATTGCATCTTTATCGTGTCCCAGGCCTCTTTAGCCGTGTCTTTCACAGCCAACGTGGACAACATCTCCGGCGGCATCGCTTGCAGGATCGCAGAGAGTGCCTGCCTATCTTCACAGTAATCAACATCCCCCTCCTTGACCGCTCGCCACAAACCCTGTGCTTGCAGATTCACCCTCATCACTAGGTCCCAATCATCATAGTTTGTGGGAGTTAGGATAGGGTACACCATTGGTCCGCCACTCTCCCTCAGCAACTATAGCACCACCACTTCACGAGCTCTTGGCCCCGTGGTTACACTACGCCCACCATGTCTTGGTTGAGTGCGTGAACCTTTGTTGTATTTCTTTCCATTGATCAACCTTTCTCTGATACCAAATGTTGGAACAATGATTTAAAAAATGGAAGAAATGAAGACAAAGTTTTGGTGCTGAAAGGATACAACTTTTCTGAGTTTTCATTCTCCTATTTATAGATTATAAAATGACTTAGAAATTATTCCTACACTAATGAAGAGTCATACTAAAAGCTTCTAACTTCCATAACTCTACTAATGAAGGATAAACAATGTGCCTTATTCCATGCTTGTAACTTCTTCAACCACCCACCACTACTAACTAGCACTAAAGGTTATTATTGCAAGCTTTTATATTCTTCAACCTCCTACCACTAAAGCCTCTCTTTATTTCATAACTTATGTAACTTCTATAACCTCTAACTAGCACTAAGTAGTAGTAGGTAACTCAGAACTTCAAAATAACAAAACTTCAGAATCGTTTACTGCCATAGTAACTGCATATCTACATGTACTAGTGTAATGTAAGGTTACCTCCAGTTTGTCGCCTCCGCTAACTTCTGAGCAAACATTTTGACTGTTCTTTCAAAAGTTGCATTTATACAAGCAGTAATTGGTAGATGCCGTGCGCACCTCAGGCAATTATTGAAACTCTCTAACATGTTGGTTGTAAGAATACCCACCTACGATTTCCATCGAAAGGAGACACCACTTACTCTTGTCATATGCTTTCAACCATGTCTACGCAGTGGGTTCAACCTCCTTCAACTCCTCCTTGAACTCTCGCCACTTCCGTTCCTTTCTGGCACTACCAAGCTACCACACTAGGGTCTTCAAGTGGACATTTTTAAACTTCCCACCTTCCGAACTAAGGAAATTGGATTGAAAATGCCTCAAACAGAATCGATGGTTTTCTGCTGGTTCCGTCCATCCCTCGATGGTTGCCATTGCGTTCAGGATCCCGGAATGACGATCAGATATGACACATATGGACTTCGAGTCATTACCCACCACATGTTGACGCAACTTGAGCATGAACCAATGCCAACTCTCATTCGTCTCAGCGTCTACTATCGCATAGGCGATGGGCAACACATAATCATTTGCATCATGCACAACAACAACCAACATTGCAGGTCAGACTCCTTCCATGTTCTGTACACTCCATGCGAATATATCTTTGTGACTTCAAAAGATTTTTTTTGACCTTTTATTTCTCTAGATGTGGAAGATGCTTTCCTATTTTAACGCACTTAGAAGTGTTTTTGGCATCCAAAGTGACAATTTGAGTTTCTTCTCTTAGATCTATTGCTAATTCTGATTGCCTGAGTAAGCCACTGTTCGAGACCATGCTAACCATCTTTGTTTTATCCATATTTTTCATGCTTTCATTGCAATAACCATGCACTGTCTGGCTATTTGTTGGTTTCCTCTTATTGTTGCGATTCCAGTTGGAGTCGGGAACTTCATTACTAACTGGTATAGGGACCATATAGCCTTTGCTATGTTCATCGAGGGCCTTCCGATGGTGGCATTAAATGGACTTGGTGCGTCTATGACCATGAAATTGCACATGATGGTAAAATTTCTATCACTTTCACCAATGGTAACATGTAGTTGTATGTTACCCAAAGGAGTTTCTGCTTGCCCTATAAAGCCTACAAGAGAGGATGTGGACTTCTTTAGATCAGTCCGCTTGAACCCTAGTTCATCGAAGCAACCAACAAATAGGATCCCGACTGCTCTTTCATCATCCACTAATACTCTATGAACCATTACATTTTCAATTTTAGTGATAATGACCATTGGGTCATTATGAGGTGAAGCGTTGGGAACTGCATCCTCTTTGCTAAATGTGATTGTCTCGTCCGAATGAAGTCTCTTGTCAGCAGGCTCTTGTGGTGAGGAATATCTGGATTTAGATTTCTAGACATTGTGGATAGCGACTCAGTTGATCCATTTATGAACATAATTACTCTTTCTGGAGCCTCGGTCGCTAGGTCTTAGTCGTAATCCATCGTTGTTGTCATCTTCTAATTTTTGCTCTATGTGTTCGCTACACCCTAGTTTTTTGCCACAGAGCTCCCTTCTTTGTTGGCTTCGTTGTACTAATTTCCTCTATATTCTTTCTTGTACTGGCTCAGATAGCCATTCCTAATATTCTCCCCTATTTTCCTCCACAAGTCTCTGCAACACTCGATGTTATGGCCATGGTCTTTGTGGAAGGCACAATAGTATTCTCTGAATCTCTTGTCTGGAGGTGCTATCATTGGATCCAATTTTCGAAATAACTCTCTGTTCTCTTGCCATATTTCTTATCTCGACTTTGTCAGAGGTGTTTCTTGGAATGGTGTGACCTGCATCCCTGATTATCTTCCCTTGAAAGAGATGTTTACTTTCCCTTTCTTTACAAACTCTTTCTGTGGATCTTCCATTATTCTTTCGTTTCCTCTCTCCTGCTCTATCTTGCGGTTATTTTCTTCTTCAGTTCGCACATATTGTAGGTCATCCACTGGAGGAATACAACTCCAAAGGGAAAGAAAAGTTGTAGGTCATAACATGGACGCTATTTGTTGATGGTGCTTCCGGTAATGAAGAATGTGGAGATAGACTGTTGTTAATCATCCCAAAAGGTGAGGAACATATTTCGTTTTTATTTCTTCCTAACAAATAATAAAACTAGGTATGAATTAAGCACTAATTGGCGGCCTTCATCTCTCATTAAGAATGAACATTCATAGCAGTCAAGTACTAAGTGATTCTAAATTGTACTACACTAGATATAGGCTAACTATGATGTACGAGATAATTAGTTGATCAAGTACTTGACAAAATTAAGACACTTGATTAGGAATTCTGACTATTTCTGAATTAACTGGATCCTGCAAATCAATGCTTGCTAGTAGGGTCGTACCTCATGGGTAAAGCTCTATAGTGGTTTGAATCCTTACTTAGAAGATAAAACACTGATTATCATACCTTCGGTCGAAGCCTACTCACTCGCTTCTACCAACTAAATAAGTTCACCGAGACATCAACATATCTGCCAAAACTTCGGCAAAAACCTAATAAGTCAACTACGGTTTTCTGTAGGCGTTACATAGAAGAAATCCTAGATTTTACTTACCAAAAGGATAACATCGTTATCTCAGGTCACATAAAAGATCTGACTGCCTAAAATCTATACATAAAATTGGTGGTCGATAATCCATCCATCGTACAAGACCCATAAACGGCTGCATACCTGGTGGAAGATTTTTGCAAGTTTCACCCACCGCTAAAAGAGCAAGATGAACATTTTTGGGGGGAATGAGTACTCCTCCAGCTGAACAATCAAAACATTTGTTGGGGAAACCCCCTACTTCACTGAGATTACTAAACTCCTATAACCGAGACCTACAATATGTTTGCATTCCATGATGCATTTCTTAAGAATCTTCTTCTTCTTAGAGAAAGGAGGATAGACAGAGAGAGGAAAACCACCACCAGTAGAGCCACCACCTTGGAGGGACTAGAACACTTCCTTAGAACAATATTTTTGCATTATTATAAATAAAATGTCAAATTAAGGAATAACTATCTTGGCCGTAAATTCATAAAGTGAGCCTTAAATGAATTTGAAGACGAGGATTATGCGCTTGAAATGGTAGCTAAGGAGGTTTTTGAGAAAAATGAAATAGGATTTTATAAAATGGAAGCATTTATCCGCCCAAAATACTATTCATCGCGTGGGTTATAATTGTTGCCTCGATAACCAATGATAATGTGGGCCGCCTACATAAAGTTCTCTCACTCAGCCTAAGGTCGTGGCATGTGGAGCCTTAATCAATGCAGAACATGTTTCGCGATTCAAATGTCTGGAAGTTACTCAGAAAAGAGTTACTATTGAAGGTCACCCACGATACACGACATTCAAAAACTGTCACTAAAAACAATTGATTGTCCTCACAGAAACTTAAGTCTTCAACTCTCTCGGGGGATATTGATAAAGGCCGGGGTGGAAACTCCTCTTCTAGCCGAAAGCTATATCATCATTCTCCATTTTGGCCAAATGCCAAATCACTACATTGTGTTGTGTTGAAGCTCAATAGTCAAAGAGAATATCTCCAAATATGATTCTACCGATAGAATACGTTTCCTTTCCAGGTACAATCACGGTATATTAAACATATGGTAATTCTATTATGGTAATACACCTATTGCTACATGGAAAATACATATTTATCCCATTATGATTAAGAGCTCTCAAGAATCAACCCTTAAAAATACCAAGGTATTCATCCTTCTATTCATTTAATTCTCAATACTCGCATTTGGAGGCAGATACAATAGAAAAAAAAAATATTCCTCTATTGCATTACATCAAATTCACGCGAAACGATATGTCTACATGTATGAACATATACGATTTTCAGAAATAATTTAAACACATACTTATAAAACGGTTTTCAAATTAGAGCCCAAATAATTTTTTAAACTTAATTAATCATTAAAAGAGGACTTAAGAAAAATATTGCAGAAATTCATTTTTAATGCACATAATTATGCAGGAACATGCATGATTTCTTAAATTAATTAATGATATGCTTTTAAAAGAAGAAAATGTCCATAATTGTAACCATTTTAAAGTGTAATTCACAGTTTGGTATCCAAATTTTAAAATTGTTTTGCAGAGGTATCTGTTTTTTCATTAATGTCTCAAAAATGTACTTTTTAGTTAAAAGTTGGTACCATTGTGACAAAATTTTGATCCAAATTGGTACCCATTTTTTGCTGGAAGATAACATTTTGAAATATAAATGAAAAAGCGAGTACCAAAAACGGACAAATTCAAAATTTGGGTATCAAAATGTGAATTACTATTAAAAGCGGATACCATTTCGGACAATCTCTCATTTTAAGAGAGTTGTCCATTTCTATCCCAATTTCAAACATTTCATTAATTAAGTATTAAAAGATAACTAATTTAGAAAAATAATTATCCATGAGCTCGCACAAGCAGGTGAATTATACCTGAAATTGGATGGTGAATAGGGTTGAAATGAAAATTTGAAATAAAGGGGGAGGACACATTCGGAGAATGCGTTCTCATGGGGTATTAAATATTTTTATAGTATCTGGAAGGGTTTAAAAAAATTGAGAGGACACATTCTCCAAATGCGTCCTCCACGTTTTTAAAATTTTTTTGTTTAAAATTTATTTATTTTGGAAATTTTAAAAAAATAAAAAATTAAGATGCGTGCTCTAATTTAATTATAATTTTTTAAATTTATTTTGATTTATGAATTTTTTATTAAAAAATTAAAAATTTGGGGGACGCATTCTCCAAATGCATCCTCTAATTTTAAATTTTTTTTATTCCTGAAAATTTTATTTTAATTTATTTTGTATTCTAGAATTTATATATATATATATATGACGCATTTGGAGAATGCGTTCTCTAATTAGAAATAATTTTTTCTAATACATATTAATGTATTTAATATATTATCAAATTTTCTTGAATATGTGGTTAAAAAAAACTAAAGTGGCGATTGCGTCCTCTATTCAGGAATTTTTGTATAAAAAAATTAAATACATATATACGTGTATATATATGTATATGTTTTCCAATGAATTAATGAATTAATCATTTCTTGAATAATCTAGTATTATTTTTTTCCGAATAACCTTCTACTAATTTCATTTAAAAAATATCTTTTGCTCGCTAATTATTATCTTCAACGTAAGACATAGAATAGTATTCATATTCAATGTTTATTTAATTTGAGGATAGTAAAAATAACAAAATATGAATTCATTCCTATATGGTTAGGTAGAAATGTACGTATTAATAATATAATGTTAGGTGAACGCATCACGACTGTACTAATGACGCCCTCCACAAAAATTTTCGCATGTTCCAAATGGCGGCGGGCGTATGGTGCGGGATGTGCGTATTCTTACAAGCACATGAGTAGATGATGCTAAGTATTCATCCTGAATTCCCTCGGTGAAGTCCTCCTCCATATCGTTTTTAGCTTTACCATTGAAATGATGTTGTACTTGAGGACCGCTAGTTGTATGGAACGGAGCAATGAGAGACAAATACGTATGAATACTAGCTGGAGTAAGGTATGCAACAGCATGAATCGGAGAAGTGGTGGAGTGTGAGGGTCCAGCATCTGATGGTCCTCCGTCGGCTGGACTAGCATGTGAAGGTCTGGCTTGGGAGGAACCAATGACAGGAGTAGGTCTTGTAGGGTGCCGTCGGCGACTACCCTGTCTGCCAGGAGGAGTTAGACGGTGGCTTCTGATTTCATTTTATTTGACACCAGGGGGAGCTCCCTCAGCATGCACATGTGGCTGATAGTAACGCACTCTAGAGGGCTCATGCGCATATTCTATGGCATCTTCAAGGTTTTTCCCGATAACGTCTGCGTAATGTGGGGGACATGCGTCCAAATTAATTTTGTTCCTGAACCGCATCCTGGACATAACCTGCATCTACGCAAATCAGATAAACATGTTAGATACAACGAAATGAAGAAATTGAAAATTATTTATAAAATGTTACTGGACAAAACTAATGAATACTATATACTCCAAGGTTGCCCCATCTCCGTGAAACCCTTCTGTAACCATTGGATGCCTTTCTGCCCTGTCAATCATTCTCACTGTGCTACGGAGATACCACTCCATGTATTCCCGATCTGGTGTATATGGATCAGCTACTCAGAGGATCGGGGCTTCGTAGTTTGCCCGCTGCTCCCATGCCTGAACATGCATGCTCAGTATAATTTATCAATCCACATTCGACCTCCCTCGATGATCTCTTGAATGTAGAGTTTTTTTGTACCTCCTTCTGCACCAACTGCACATGTACTAGTTGGATGAAGCCAAATTGCCTGAGTACGTGGTGAACATGATGACCCTCGACCATGTGCCAACAAATAAGGTTGATGGTCAACAACCAGTTGTTCATACTGGCTGTACAATATGGTGAGAGATGTTGCATGACATCTTTAGAGTAAGGTGTCCAAATGAACTGCAAAAAAAAGAACAAGTTTTAATTAATCTGAAAATCAATAAATTTTCAAGCCATTGGTGTAATGGAAACCAAACTTTCGTATACCTGACTGTTGTGGAGAGCTATCAGCTGATCACGGTACACTGTCAGTACATCCATTCGTGATCGTGATAAATCATAATGGGTTCTCCATTTGCGCGATTAAAGAACATTATTTACCGTTAGTTAGGAAAATGTTGTGAATAGTTTGTTTTTAGTTATCGAATAAAAATTTGGATCCAACAGCACTCATATGGTCGGTCAATGGAAGTCTTCCGGTGGGATGAATGGTCGGTATTTGCTCCCACGCCCACAACTAGCAAGGAATAAGGAATTACGGTCATCGTTTAATATGAAAATATGAAAAACGAAAAAGTTCGGATAGCAATGTTACCTGTAGGAGGACAAGTGGCCTGGATATGTATTTCATCTGGGGAATTGCGGCGTCACATAAGCTCCTGTACGAGTGTGCCAGAATGGCACTCCCCCAACTAAACTGGTGTGCCACATCTAAGTCCATGATCGGCGACAAGTACAGGAGAGAGATTTGATACCCCGATGTGTCAGACATAAGAATTCCACCAACCAAGAGTAGAATGAATACCCTTGCCCGCTGCTGACAATCAACAACCGTGACATCAATAGGAAATGGTCTACGCAGCATGTTACCCAACTAGGAGGCTTTTATACGACCCCCATTGATGGCATCTAAGGAGGGTGTTGCCCCTAAGAAGTTAGTGCATATGGTCTGCCATTCAGCCACCGACTTTCTCCTATCATGACCCGTGATGAGCATACCATCGATTGGTAGACCAAAAAGCACACCCACATCTCGCAATGTGACAGTTGCCTCACCCACTGGAAGATGAAATGTGTGGGTCTCTGGTCTTTTGCGCTCGACCAAGGCTGTGATAAGAGAATAGTCAATGTGGATTGCCGCTGAATCGAGGAGGCCCTGGAAGCCCACCTCACAAACGTAATGCAGGACACCCTCGGGGATCTCAACATTCCAACAGGCCCCATCACAATGTCTAACCTGCAAGGTCGTATCCTCCAAGTCACCATTTTATATTGCCCGTGTACGATGCTCCATGTGTAGATAGAGAAAATCCTCATCGATTTGTCTGGGATGATCCATGGTGTATCCCTGAATAAAATGAAAGACTGGTCATCGGTCAATGAAACACATATCACGGAATGGCAGAATAATTTGCAGCAATTTTTTTATACAATCCATTCCCTCTGATTTATCAGAGGGTTAGCGAGGAACAATAGTTAAAGATTTAAATTAAGAAGGTAATATAATATAACATAAAATCTCAAGTGTCACAAAATACATAGCTCCCTAACATTGAAAACTAAGCATTTCTAGAAAAAGTAATAATTAAACATTCTAAGGAACCCGGTACTACAAACAGTACCCTATGTAGTACGCCACCCACGGACACCTCTAGGATCACCAGGTACTCTTTCATCCATCCGATTTCTTATCCTTCTCTCTGCAAATTGGCCACGTCTCCTATTGGGAAACTATTCCTTATTGGGGACCAACCTCCAGTTCGCGGGTTGCCACAATGAAGGATCTCAGACAGACATGAAACTCACACGGTATTGTGATATGAAGGTTGTCGTGTGATATGCCTTATCACAAAGATTTTTGGGATCATCACGCCTTTTCCTACAAACAGCCAAGGCATGGGAACAAGGCAACCTGGAAATTTTCCACTCTCAACAACTACACTGTTTGTTCGAGTATTTCTCAGTATAGTGTCGTTCACCCACACTGCAGTCAAAGGTCCTTGTCACAACCTTATAAACATGTAAATTATGATTATACATATTGACAACATGTTCCTACCCCCTACTGTCGTTCTTCTCGAACTTCTTCCAAATCCTGCTCGGCAAAACAGAACTACAAAATAACAATTATTTAGAATTTTTTACTTCTAGAGTTAGTGCATTTATAGATAAACTTGTGTGATGTAAGTGTACCTCCTGTTAGTCGCCTCCGTTAACCTTTGAGCAAACATTTTGAGTGTTCATTCGAAAGTTGCGTTAATACAAACATTTATTGGTAGATGTCTTGCGTGCCTCAAACAATTGTTGCAGCTCTCCGACATGTTGGTTGTAAGAATACCCCACCAACGGTTTCCATCGAAAGAGAGACACCACTTACTCCTGTCATGTTCTTTCAACCATTGCCATGCAGCGGGTGCCACTTCCGTTCCTGTCTAGCACTACAAAGCTGCCACACCAGGGTCTCCATCGACTTGTCATCTTTTACATAATAACATCGATAATATATACAAGAACCAATTATCTCAGGAAAACGATAAAATATTCTCACAGTAAACCTCTCACATTGAATGCCAAGCCATCTCACAATTAATTCAACTAATTGAGAGTGGCTTAACCTCTGCTTTAAGGTCATATGTTTCTCAGCTACGAGAGGATCATAGTACACACCCACATTCACATAATACTTAATCACAACCCCTCTAAACAAGTACAACAACAAAATCATCCTGCAACTGCAAACACAGTAGTACACAATAAATAATTACAAAGACTTGGGTGAGACCGTCTCACCCAAGCTTATTGTGAGATAAGGTTCTTTACGAAATTTTAATAATTATAGGGATTTAGAGCAATAGTATATAAGGTATATATTTTTAGTTTTTCTCAAAAAAAAATCATTCGCTTCGTCTTCTCAATCCCAAATTCTCTCAAACCGAAAAAACCTCTTAAACCACATCCATTTTTCCGATCCAAAATCAGTATTTAATCGTGAATTGGTTGGCTATATAGCATCGCATTTGATAATCCGGCGTCATCGAGGTATTTGTTGCTTCATTCGTTCGATTTT
>JAULKM010100578.1:0-10455 GCA_032355605.1 Rubia tinctorum
TAACATTTTATTATTGAAATCATTTATAATTATTTTGAGAGGTAATTTGGTCATTTTCTTCTCTAAAATTAACCATCCGTTGTCAATAAATTTAGCGGTATTCAGACACTTTAAACAAATATGGGATCGTATTATCACATACCAAGAAACTAAGAGTTATGCGAGCACATTATTCTTGAAGACATGATCAAAAGAAGATACTTCATACATTCCAATTAGTGGTGACAAATGACATGGTTCATAAAATTTAGTTTGAGTAAGTATTAAATGATAAATATCAGTCAGTCCATTAATCTATTTGTTAGCTAACTTGTTTGGATTATATTATTGTTGAGACGATTTAACGTTTGTAACTCGGAACTCATTTTAGACTAACAATCTTTGAATGTCCGAATTATAGTTCCAATATAGTTACTACAATTAGGTCTTTCAAAAAATATTAACAAAAAAGGGTTGCGTTTTATGATCAGTTTGGGTTCGGAAAATACGAACGACTTCCAAGATCATAACTAGCATGAATCGAGTTTTTCCTTTTCCACCCCTAAATCTTTCCAAACTTGTAAGTGTAATTCGGCCCTTCAAGGAAAAAATGTTAGAAAAAAACAGTAGGCATTTTTTATCAGTTTGGGTCTGGAAACTACATACAAGCTCAGAACCTTGTAACTGCCGACGATCGGATCTTCGATATCCAAGAGTTAAATTTATACAAGCTCAGAACAATATCAGAGGCTGGAGAAACAAAGGGACGATAAAGATCTGCACCCGTAACTATTTTCGAAAGTATGGTTATCTTATTTTAAACAACAAATTCTATTGCTCGGCATCCCTTCCTTGGCTAAACCTGGCCTATTAAAATAATTCCTAGCCATAGCAATCGGGCATAACAGGGTGACCTCCATAAACTCTGGCCAATATTGTTGATGGAAAATTTATATGGGTCCATCATTATCTACAGGCTTTAACTTAGTCAGGTCAGTGTACGAAAAACCTATGGCATTGTTAATAGTAAATTTTGTAATGGGCATTTTTAACTGTTATTGCTCTTGCCTAAATTAGCATAGAATTGCAAACCTCATCGTAGTGGACTGGTTCATCCAACAACAATTTATCAAAATTTGATGGCTCAAATTTTTTTATCAATCGACCTAGGCATAAAGGCTCTACATTCGAAGCACGAATTACCTTAGGGTTCCTATATTTTCTACAATGAAAGTCAACATACCTCTGTTTTGCCCCATCTTTGAAGAACCTGTTAGAATTTCCCATCTTTTGATACAACCAATGACTATGACTCGATGCAGTTCCTACCCCACCACCCATTTGTGCACCATGATACCTAGGTCCCATTAGTTTTGGAAGACTAATTGATCGAATTTGTTGTCAAAATGAGAAATTGGACGGGATTTAGAGCTTAGGTTTCCTGAGCGTTTATTCTAATTGAAATCCCATCGGTCAATTATTTATATACTAGGATTAGGTTCTGAGCTTGGAATCTAGTCGGGGCTATTTAACAAAGATCAAATTCAGTTCCAGACTCGGAACCTCTTCCCCGAAATGTTTTACAAGCTCAGAACTTATAATCAGTCCTTGGTCGAATACAGAGCATTACAGACATTTTCAAAAGGGTATTTAATATCCATTTATTGGGCAAGAGTTCCCTCCCATTTTCTCCCCCAACCCCCCCCCCCCCATCCATTTTGCTACACATTTCTTCAAAAATCTCTCCTAAATTCTCACAAGCATTTCTAACCCACCAAAAACCCTAGTTAACATCATCTACCTAGAATACTCTCTTAAGAATCACAATGAAAGAGATTGGGTTTTGGTTAGGATTTACTCCATCAAGAATATGGTCTTCATAGATCATTTCAACATCTAATCCCCATCTATTGTTCAAAAGCTAAATGTTAGAGTGTTGGTATTAACTGGATAAAGGGTGTTTTAGCTTCATGTTTTCTTTGATTTTTATTATCATGACGTAGGTAGATGGAGTGTGTTATTATGATCCTTATATGTTATTTTTTATATACTCCCTCCCGGAAAAATGGAATATTTAAATATAGTTGGCTCGGTATTTTATGTAAGATGAGGTGGCAAAGAATAATTGTGAAAAAGTCAATATATTTTGGTAAAGCAGTGGGCCAGCCATAAATTTGTTAAAGTTAAAAATAATATTATAGGAATTTTACAACATATTCTTTACCATTTTGGGTAAGAATTAAAGTATGTCATTTTATGTGGGAGACACGAAAAATAGAAAGTGTGCCATTTATTCCAAGATGGAGGGAGTATATGAAATGTCATCTATTGTATTGTAATCATTTACAAATAGAATATAATGCTTGTTGTTTAGGTAGATCAATGTAACGGAAAAGGGCTCATGAAGGACCCACACGTTCACATGGAGGAAATTCCTAAACATTAGACAATAAGGATGATGAGGAAGAGGGATTGGAGGAGTTTAGGATTTCTAGGACATGTTGTAAGAATTTAGAATGAAGAATGGCAAGGAAGGAAGGAGTTCACTTTGTCGATACTCAACCATAAGGAAAATTGTTTGTCCGATGAACGTGCTAAGTGGTCGAGTTGGGTAGGGAAGGTTGGTAGAAAGACGGTAGACACCAAGTGTGATAGTTGGCACGAGGTACCTGCACGTGCCACCGAATATGTTCACGCGAGACGGCTCTTGACACGCACTGCCATGTCCATCAATGCATAAACAATGTCACTCCTCCGTCAGATACTCCTCCACCGGAATCAAAGTCTGCTTCCTTTTCTACCTTCTAACAAATTCATTTTTTCTCAATCTATGGTGACTTTTCTTTATAATTTTATTTTATTTTATTAGTTTTCCCTTTGATTTTATTATTGGTTTTATTCTCCTTTAACTTACATAACAAAAAAATAAAGTTAGGATTTAAATCTAGATTTTAAATGATGATAATGGGCATGTAAATTATTTACATTATTTATTTTTAGCATTATATTAGTTTGTACCAAACTATAGTTTTCGGACGACCTTTTGTATTTTCCCTTTTTGTTCATAACTTAACTTTTCGGTTTTTAGATATTATATTTTTCCCCCTGTATAAAAAAATACTTATTTTCACCATTCAAGAGAAATTCAAGAGAATATATTTCTCTTTCATTTCTAAAATTATATTTTTATTCGATATATTTTTATAATTATATTCCTCTTTCATTTCTAAAATTGTATGATAAAAGGATTGTTTCGTGCGATGTCATATTAATTTCATTCATTCCACTAGGCACAACAACTAGTAATGTGCTTAATGATTCAAAGTCCTTACTTATTTCATCATTCTAAATGGAACTCATACATGTATACAACTTGTAACTAGTAACAATATATATTTTTCATTTGATACTAAATATAAATATTTGTGCGAAGGGAGGATCATTTTGTGCTACATCGTGCTAATTTCATGCATTGCACTAGACACAATAACTAGTAACATGTTTAATGATTGAATATATTTTCTTTATTTTTCAATTAAATAATACTTAAATTTACTGAAATATCCCAAATTTCTTGTTTAAAAACATTGGAACTTTTGATTGGTAACATCTCATTATTAAAGGAACTCTTGGAATCTGCAACTTTATGCTCATCAGGGGGTCACCTCTAAAGAGCAATTGTCTTTACCTTTAAGAGATAACTTTCCTAAATTCTGGACTGACAGATCATGAGAAAGATGTTCACGATTCTGATTAGCATACAGGCACATTTCTTGCTAAAATAGTTGTTTACAAGATAGACCTTTAGGACCTCCCTAATTACTTTTCTAAACCGATTATTTAAATTCATGCGCGTGCAATTCTCTACAACATAAACAACATTATATTTTTCTAAAAATTCAATTAATATCTAATATGTCATGTTCAAAGCACCGAACTTATCCTCACACAAACGGAGTGGTACATTAAAGATAACGAAAGAGAATGTTTTTTTAACATATTATTAAGTAAATACTTGAAATGAAACAAATCAAACTACTCAATTAACAATATTATGTTCATTTCTACAATGTATATCTAGAATGTAGGACATTGAGAAATTTAAAGGCCCTACAATGAAGAAAGAGAGTCAAATCTAGAACAAAATAAAGAATGTGATCTCTCGAATGACCTTACTCAAGAAAGAGACATGTGGTTTTTAATTCTTTGATCAACTCTTCACAACTCTAACTAAAATTTGAACATCTCACAATAATTGTCGTCTTCAATCAATTTTCTTTTAAAAATGAGTAAAGTGCTAAAATGAAACTAAGTTCAGGCCAAAAATGCAGATCTAACCCTACAAAGCCCTTTAAAATAACTCAAATTTTTTTATGTATGTGTCAATCTAACCCTCAACACAGTTGACTTTGATAGTCAACGGGAATTTTGGAGGAAATCAAGGAAATGACCATTTTTCCCCTTGATTTAATAAAACACAAAAAAAATTAAAATAAGAAAAATCCACTTATTTCTTCTTCTTGTTTCTTCCCCGCTGGCTTCCCTCTACGTAAAACTTTGCATGCCTCATCCTCTTCTACTCAACGACAATGAAAATCAAATAATTTCACCCTTTAACCAACTGCTCAATTTATTTCCCATTCTCACATTTAAACTTCAATTTTCCTATCACTCTTTCTCATTATTCCAATTTCACCCCAAATTTCCCAGACCCTTTTCATAAAACACCATAATTCATATTTTCAATGTATGGACTGTGAACAGCAGTGCAATATCGGCGGAGAGCGACAGGATAGAGGTGGTGCTGGATATAAGTTTCGACGAGGATGTGCAATGGATTGACGGAGGGTCCAGCTTAGCCTATGGTATAGACAACATTGATTATTTGTCGCAGTTTCTCGATGAGGTTGATAGAGGAAGGGTAATTTCGATGATGTAGTGGTGGAGGTGGAAGCTCCCACGAACCCAAAATTGAGGAGCTCTAAAACCCCAGTGAAATGTTTGACTAATGTTGGGCAATGGTTATGGCGATGATAACAACTGTGTGGTGTTAGAAGATGACCTAAATAAGCCTCTTTCAGTTGATAGAATAGGGTCCCTCTGCCACTCAGAGACTACTGGAGCTAAGGAAAGATTTTTGGGCGTCGGAGCTAAGGAAAACCCCAATTTGCTGATGGCGTCAATTTGGGATTCCGGTGAACATAAGGAACGACAATCACTTGAACTTAGATAATGCTAGAAACTTGATGCTTTATTTTGGAACGACAATCATTTCCAGTTTAAGATTCTCGGCCGGAGAGAAGGGGAGAGAGCGCAGAGTGGCGAGTTGAGAGAGTTCATAGTATCGAGTGGAGAGAAGGAGGAGGGAGGTGGTGGGAGAAGCAGCAGCGGAAGGGTGGTGGTGTCTGGCAGTACCGAGTGGTGGCCGGCTGATGCTGGGGAAACGGTTGGGTAGGGTTTGAAGAAGAAGAAAATGGGTAAAATGCTGATCGGAGAATCAGAAGCGCAAACCTCTGCATTCTCAAGGTAAGGTCATTCCAGATACCATTTGATTTTGTTCAATCGTGGTTTCTTTCTTATTCTGTTTAAGATATTACTTTCGATTTTAATTTGAAGCCCTTTGAAATTTCCGATTATGTCCATGTTTCTAGATGTGTGTTGTAACTCAGAAGATTATCTTATAGCTGATTGAGTAATTTAATTTGTTGGCTTTCAATTATTCACTCAATTACATATGCAAATATTTGTTCCTCGATTTGATTTAGAGGAATTATTTTATTGGTAATTTCTCAAAGTCCAATGTCAAGGTTCATTATTTGGCATATTAAAGAAATTCTTCTTGTATGCAAATTTTGCAGAAGTTAATCAGCTCTGATCATACCGAGTCTGTGGGGAGTGATGGAAACTTTTAATCAATTACGAACTACCTCTCCTTCTGTTGGGTTTCAGCTTGATCTTCAATTTCTGCCATATTAATGTTCACCTTTATGCATGTGTTAGCCAATTCATTTGACACATTTATTATCATCTTTTGTTTGGATGATTTCTAATTTTAGTTAGGTTTACACGACAAAGGTTTAGACGACCATTATTGGTTTTCTTGTCTAAATCCTGAGTTTTGTAGACTTAATTGAATCTAATGGACACTTGTATTCATGATAACCTATTTCTTCCTTTTTGATCCATTAGTAGGTTGCTCGTAAGTACTTTTTATCATCTTTTCATAGAAGGTCATCCGCTAGCGTGGTAGAAGACATTTGAATGTCATTATCAAGGATGGTAGAAGTTATCAAAGGTCATTCGTAAGGATGGTAGTAGATTGAAGGCCACGGAATCCAAAGTATTGTAGTAGATGGAATTGAGCTCGAAAAAAGCATATTTTAAGTTCAAGAAGGCCAAAGAAGAAGCGGAGGAAGTGTTATACGAGATTGCACAGAGTTTTGGGAATGATCCAAAAAAAATCAGCCCTTGAAATTTGCACAATTGGATTCTTCTTCTCGAGCGCTATACTACAAGAACTCTCAATTCGAAGCAGTGGTTTTTCTATAATGGAGAAACAAGTCAGCCAGTCGGAATAGCCAAGGCCAGCACAAGGGTCAATATGAGGCCAGCCTAACCGCCAGGAAGGCGGCCTAGCATGGCCATGCCAGCACTTAGCATGGCTCATGCCAAGCACCACGGGATGTGCCAGAGGCCTCCGGCTCAGACCGTGCCGACCCATGCTTCCTGTGCCCATGTCTTCGCTCCACTCCAAAAATTCGGCTAAGTATAGGCACAAACCATTCTGTTTAACAATGTTCACGCTGTTTTGAGTCACCAAAGTCAAGACCAGCATACAAGGTGTGAAAAACGGCACGTAGCATGCTAAGATACTGAGCGAAATTAGGTTCCAGCCGATGGGTCCCGCCAAACGACACAGGATGTTCATCAAAAGATTAAAAAAGAGCTCCGACCGACGGGCTGCGCCAGTTGACATGGACCACCCTGTCATGAGACAAACGATCCACGCCATGACTGACAGCTTGCGCCAGAACAAGGGGGCCTCGACTGGCACAGACTGTGGCAGATGCCACCCCCGGTACCGTTTGCGGCTGCTATGGTGTTTGGCCTTTTTCAAGGCCCAATTACATACTACTATATATAAGGACCCTTGTCTGTGAGGCTTTAAGTTTATGCCCACTTTTCATCTTTAAGAGTAGGTTAGAGAGATAAAATACTCTTCCTTCTCTCTAGCTTATTTTTCTTTCTTCTCTTTCTTTTTCTTTTGCCCAAAAGTGTTGAATCCAATGAAATACTTGAGTTCAATGCTTCGAAAGTAGGGAATTAGCTTGAGGATTATATTTGTATTTATGGATTTTCAAATTGGCCGACCCGGACTATTTGAGTCGGGTCAGGTCAATGACCCATTAGGTCAAAACGGGTCGGTCAAAATGGGTTGGGTTAGATTTTTACCCAAACCAACCCTTTTTTACCCATTTGTATTTTTGTCCCATTTTCTTGAATTTTTTTATATAACATAATTAGTTTAATACAATTTATCCTACACTAATTTACTTCAAAAACAAGTTTAACATTTTTTAATAATAACTTAAATTTCTGAATAATAAAATAAATTCTTCTTTGGGGTGCTTAATAATATTATTATATTACAACTAAAATGTCCACCTCACTACCAAAACTTTTCCTCCTCTAGCAATGAAAAAAATCAATAACTTGACTCCACAATTAGTTGGTCTCTACTCAATTTTCCTACTCTCTCCTTTGAATTCGTCTCACCAATCCCCTGACAATTTAAGAAAGCCTGTTATTCATCATACGAGTTATATTTAGCAAATAGGTGATAAAGATAAAAGAAATGAGTAAGTGCATATATTTCTTTTATTTCAATCCTATTAATATGTATAACTCGATATTATGCAAATAATTGTAAATAATACATAAGGCAATATCTCAATAATATAAAGCATACCAAACTCAAAAAATCTCTAAACTACTCATCAATGTCTATAATCTGATGCTCGTCAGTCGAAGGTGGAAATTCTGTGAACAACCACATAAAAAGTTAGAGAAATTAAAATAAAGTCAACAGATTGAGCATACCCGATTTAAGGTTCTCAAGTTCTTCAATGTTGTCTTCCATAGAAAGAGGTTTGTAGCTTTTTCGCAACCAATCTTGTGAACATATGATAGCCTTTACCATCCTCGTAGACAAAAAGCTACAGAAAGAATCAAGCACACGACCTCCTATGCTAAAAGCAGACTCTGAAGCCACATCAGATACATGAATAGCTAATACATCTCTACTATCAATGAAAAGACGGGGTATCTACTAGCATTGGCCCTCCACCAAATCAATACATCAAAAGATGGGTCACGCCTATCTGCTTTCACTTCTGTAAGATATAAAATCCAACTCTAATCTATTCGGAATCCTACTCAAGTCATCACGCGCTTCAGAATACAGTGTGTTCATGTAAGGAGTTCCCCCAATCACACTAGTTGTCCTGATATCCAAAACATTACAACTCAAAGATGTAGTAGGATTCCTACTCTGTGAAGAAGGACTATAGGAATCAAATAGCGCAAGCAAAGAAGAATGTATCTTCTCCTTCAACTCACTGCCACCAATGACATATATCTTATCGATCACCCAATTTACATGAGCCATTTTGTATCTAGGATCAAGGATAGTTGCAATAAATATGAACATGTTTATCCTATCAAAGTCCTTCCAATACATATCAAACTTCATTTTCATTGTATATGCGATTAAAGCCAAATCCTCATCTTCATCCCTTCTCAAGTTTGACACTAAAAGTCCAACACACTAAATTTATGACATGTATTCATTTCCCGTGACATAAGATGAACCAGATAAATAGACAGTAGTATCGAAGAAAACTTTCAATAATGCCAGCAATGAACTAGCATGCTTCCAATCAAGTTCAGTAGGCAAATCTTCATCCAAGTCTACTACATACTTACTATCAATTTTTCTAATGTGTCAAAAGGTTTATTTAAACTTCAAAGTTGATTTCAACATCAAGTATGTAAAATTCCACCTAGTTTCAACATCCAAACTAGGTAAACCTCTTGCCTCCATTGTTCTTATGTCCACACAATTTCTAAATTTCTGAGTCCTAGCAGGGGAAGATCTAACATACCTGACAGCAGTTCGGATTCTACATATGTGTTCATTGTATTCATTAAAACCCTCTTTGACTATCAAGTTCAAAATGTGTGTGGCACATCTCATATGCAAATTATCACCATTCAAGACTAGCTTCTTCAAACCATTCAATTTACCCTTCAAATATTGTACACCACTATCATTTGAAGTGGCATTATCAACAGTAACAATCAATACCATTTTATGCCCCATTCCAATAAACACATCTCTACTGTCTTACCAATTTATTCCCCACTATGGTTAGCAATTGGACAAAAATTCACAATCTTTTTATGCAAAGTTCAAATATCATCAATAAAGCGGGCAGTCAAGCACAAGTAATCAATATTTTGATTAGATCTTCACAAATCAGTAGTAAAAGACACACTAGAAGATATATCACCAAAGAATTGTTTCAAACTTTTCTTTTCTTCCTAATACAATTCATAGCAGTCTCTAGTCACGGTCGAACGAGAAGGAATTTCAAAATTAGGCTGTAACTCTTTGCAAAACAACTTAAACCCCTCATTCTCAACATGACTAAAAGTCAATTCATCGATAATAATCATAACAATCAATGCCTTTCTACTTGTAGATTGATCTAAGAAAATCACACATGTAGGAGATTCACTTACTTTCTGCTTTTTCTTAGGAGCAACATAGAACTTAGATTTCACACACGTTTGAAGGTGTCTATACAAAACAGTAGTCCCCTATGATGTTGGGAAAGCTATACACTATTCACAAAAGATGCAAGATGCTGTATGTTGCTCCTTAGGCACATCGGGAGTGATGGTATAGTAATGCCATACCCAAGACCTATGAGATGTTTTCTCCACTGGCTGTATCTCCCTCTTGAGTATCAAAGGTAGGAATGGTGGAAGGGTCGATACTAGCAGCACTTGTATGCACATCATTCCCAGTAGTTGACATTTTTAAATTCCTACAACAATTAAATAAAGGTTCAGGACTTGATCATAAACATTGGCATCATTAAATAAAAATACTCAAATGAGCAAGTATTAACTAACAGCAAATGACTAAAGAAGAAAATAGTTTATTTGAGTATTTAGAAAACTTTCTCAACACTGCGATCTTCCAATTTCGGAATCATGTCCTATATCATATCAGACAGAAATCAAAGGCAGCATGTTATACATCATAAAGTACTTAGCAGAAAACTCAATTCCCGTTATAGGGGGGTGCCATTTATTGTTCAATTTAATTGTTAATTTACCTCGATTGCAGCTTTTGTTACCAATAACGTTTGGAATGCCCGCTAACGGTAATAAACATGGTGGAGCCAC
>JAULKM010100579.1:0-10455 GCA_032355605.1 Rubia tinctorum
CTCTCCTTCTTCACTTTATCTTCTACCACTTTGTAAGTGGCCTTCCTTCTTCTACCATTCTTGTGAATGGCCTTCTTTAATGATAGTATCAAAATAAACTCACATGTAAGTCTTGAAATCTTCAAAGATAGTCTTCAAAGTCTTCCAACAATTCCCTTGTTACACAAAATCGTCTAGAAAAGTAATAAAAGAACAAAGTTGCTCTTAACTCTCCTTAGAGAATTTGAAGGAAAATTTCCATACATAGAGCACAAAAGTGTACAAAAGTTAATCCAAAATGTCCCAAAATAACCGTATAAATTGGATACACCAATTACCTCACTCATTATGCGGCTGAATGGTGGAACAATGTAAAAGACAACAGACAACTTGTCGGGAAGAGGCCTATCTCCACCTGGGAGAGATTAAAGACTGAGCTTTGCAATTATCATGTTCTGCCTACTTATCTGATGGAACAACATTCTTATTTGGCTAATATGAAGCAAGGAAATCACACAGTTGATGAGAACTTGCAAGAAAGAAGACGACGCATTCATCAAAAATCGATTCATTGAAGGACATTCAAACGCCAGTAAAGCTTCAACATCACATATCCATGGATGATTTATTGATAAAAACAAGGTTGGTTGAGAGCACTATGCAGCCAAGGCAGCAGAAATTCGGTTTCCCAAGTCAAAGATTAGGGTTTGACTCTGAAAACCCTATTTTTAGTCGAGGAAGGGGTGCGCCAATGGGGGGGCATGGATCAGTCCAGTCCTACTCCAATATAACTTAAAATTCCAATGATAGAAAAATGGCACCACGGTCTTCAAACCAACGGTCTTCAAAGAATTCAGGTAAGTCCCCTGTCTCTTCATCAAATTCGGTTTCAGTTAACACTCCTACTTTTTTCATTGTAAATAAAGAGGACATGTTCTTAGTAAATTTCCTCATGCTAGAGTGTTAACCACCATTTAGGAAAGCAATTAAGAAGATGAATACGCTGATATGCCACCTCTCTATGAGGGTGGAGAAGAACCGGTAGATGAAGAGATCGTCGTAAATGATCATGGTGAATAAGGTACAGAAAAACAAGGTAACTTCATAACATTGAGAGCTTTAAACTATCAAGTGGCCAAAACTCAGGTACAAAGGATTAATATTTTTCATACTCGTTGCCTTGTGAAAGATAAGAATTTTTTACTTATTATTTATGTAGGATCTTGTGTTAATACTGTTTCCAATGTTCTTGTTAAATTATTGTCTTTGCATGTTACTACTCATCCATCACCTTATAAACTTATTTGGTTAAATGGTAGTGGTGAGATTAAGGTTAATAACAAATTCATGGTTAACTTTAAGATCAGAAAATATCATGATTCTATCTTATGTGATGTTATACCTATGGAAGTTGGTCATATCTTGTTAGGGTCACCCTAGCAATTAGATCGTAAATCTATGCATGATGGTTATAATAATGAGATTACTATGATTAAGGATAGAGTAAGGTATACATTAATTCCATTGTCACCAGTGAAAATTATTGGGCTCAAAGACGCATGAAAATTGACAAAGAAAAGTTTACGACTGAGCAAGAGGAGGCCGACCAAAACCCTAGCCAGGATTTGAAGAAGTACGGCCCAAAGACCAAAAATGGAGGCAAAAATCCAAAAAAAATCGTCCAAAATGTTGGGGTGGCTGATCTAGGTAAGGTAGTTAAGTTTCAGAGTGATTCTGAAAAATCGCGAAAGGTATTATCTTCACATCTTAGTCCCTTGCCATTGATTTTTATGATGAAACATGAATTGCAATTTGAATCTTTGAAATCATTTTATGCATCTATTAGGGACGTGAATCTTTCTTTTTCTAATCATTGACATGTCTTAATTTTACATTTTAAAGAAAGTTACTTCGTCAATGAAGATATACTTGTGCATGTTCCTCCACGGTTTGCTGAGATGTTGTAGGAATTTGAGGATGTCTTTCTGGAAGCATTGCCACATGGATTACCATCATTATGAGGAATTGAGCAACAAATTGACTTGATTCCGGGTTTGGTTATACCTAATCGACCAGCTTACAAAGCAAATCCTGGGGAGACAAAGGAACTACAACGACAAGTTGAGGAATTACTTCAAAAAGGTTATGTGCGTGAATATATAAGTCCTTTGGGTGTTCCTATCATTTTAGTTCCTAAGCAAGATAAAAATTGTCGAATGTGTATTGATTGTCGTGCTTTTAACAAAATAACTATTAAGTATCGTCATCCTATCCTTAGGTTAGATGATATGCTTGAAGATTTGCATGGATCTGTGATTTATAGTAAAATTAATTTAACTCAGGATTATCATCAAATTCAAATTAGGGAGGGTGATGAATGGAAAACTACATTTAAAACTAAGTTTGGGTTATATGAATGGATTATTATTCCTTTTGGATTAACCTACCTAGTACTTTTATACGGTTGATGAATCGTGTCTTGAGAAAGTTTATTGGTCGATTTGTTGTGATTTACTTTGATGATATTTTGATCTATTCTAAATCAACTAATGAGCATATTGATAATGTTAAATCAGTTTTACTTGCACTTCGTGAGTCTACTTTGTATGAAAACATCAAGAAGTGTACTTTTTGTGCTTCAGAAATAGTATTTCTCGGTTTTGTGGTATCTTAGGAGGGCATAAAAGTTGATAAAACCATAATTGAGGCCATCGAGACTTGGTCGAGACCTACCAATGCCAATCAAGTACGTTCTTTTCATAGTTTAGCTAGTTTTTACATAAGGTTTCTGCATGATTTTTCATCTATTGCTGCACCTTAAAATTAACTAGTTAAAAAGGATGTGAAATTTTTTTCATGGTAAGGTTCATTGTGATGCTTCTGGTGTTAATATTAGTGTTGTTTTGATGCAAGAGAATCGACCTATAGCTTACTTCAGTGAAAAGCTAAAGGGTGGTGCTCTCAATTATCATGTTTATGATAAAGAAGTCTATGCAATTGCATTAGATATTTGGCAACATTATTTATTGCATAAAGAATTTGTTATTCATAGTGATCAATAATCGTTGAAATATTTGAAGAGTCGGATGAAGTTGAATAAGTGTCATGCTAAATGGTCTAGTTTTATTGAATCTTTTCCTTATATGTTGCGATACAAGAAGGGTAAAGAAAATGTTGTTGCTGATTGTTTGAGTCGTAGACATGTTTTACTTACATGATTGGAAGGCATTATGTTAGGGTTTTCATTCGTGCGAGAATTATATGCTACTGATCCTGATTTTACATCTGTTTAAGTTGCATGCAAAAATGGTGCTTAGGACAAAAAAATCAGCATGATGGTTTCTTGTTTATGAATAATAGGTTATGTGTTCTTCAATGTTCTATGCATGAATTACTTGTTAGAGAAACCCATTCAGCTGGTTTAATGGGACTTTTTGGTGCATTAAAAACTTATAATTTGTTGCGAGAACATTTTTTTTTTGGCCGAAAATGGCACTCTCTGTTGATAGGATTTGTAGGAATTGTATTGATTACTTAATGGAGAAGTCAAGAACTAAGCCTCATGATTTATTTACTCCTTTACCTATTCCCACACATCCTTGGGTTGATATTTCTGTGGATTTTGTTCTCGGATTACCATGATCCCAATCAGGTAATGATTCTATCTTTGTGCTTGTTGATTGATTTTCAAAGATGGAACATTTTATCATTTGTAGGAAGACAGATTTATTTTTAAAAGAAGTTGTCAGATTGCATGGTATCCCTGCGTCTATACTGTCTGATACGGATGTTAAATTTTTGTCCTACTTTTAAAATTCCTTGTGGCGCAAGTTAGGGACGAAATTATTATTTTCTACGGCAAGTAATTCGAAAACTGATGCACAAACATAGGTAACCAATCATACATTGGGAGCACTTCTAAGCACCCTAGTTCAGAAAAATTTGAAGAATTGGGAAACGTGCATTCCGATTGCAGAGTTTGCTTATAATCGCACTGTTCATTCTACTACTTCTTTTCCTCCATTTAAAATTGTTTATGGATTTTTACCAAATACACCTCTTGATTTACTTCCTTAAAATTATAAACAGGTGCACAATTTGGATGGAGGAAAGAAGGCTAATTTTGTGAAGTGATTACATGAGAAGGTGCAATTGCGTATTGAAAGGGAAAATGATGAGAATGCTGATAGAGCTAACCATAGACGCCGAGTTGTACAATTCAAGAAGGGCGGCTGGGTTTGGTTGAATTTTCGAAAGGAGAGGTTTCTGAATTCTAGGAAATCTAAACTAAGTCCACGTGGTGATGGTCTTTTTCAAGTGTTGGAGTGTGTGAATGATAATGCTTACAAGATTAATCTACTAGGCGATTATGGTGTTAGTACTACCTTCAATGTTGATGATTGAATGGTCACAAGGGCAAAACCTTTCAACCACAGAGGGAATGACGGAGATGACAAGATGACTACCACCATAAATGAATACATCCTACAACTTGATCAAACATTAAAGGGTTATGTTTGGGATCCTCTAAGTGACATGGCTAGACCGATGAGAAGGTCAAGAACAAATCTTAGGGATGCGGCATTGAATGCTTTGATGGATCAACTTCATGATGAAGATTTCAAGAATAAGTTGGCTATGGTTTGGATAAATTATTCAAGCTTGTCGATTAATTGAAGACATTGTGAAGAACACTATACTCTTTTTTCCCACTGGGTTTTTAATGAGGTAGTGTAATCTTTTTTAAAGTATTGTAAAATTATTTCATTTTGGGTTTATTGGAGTGATAGCTCAGCCATGTGGGCTTTGACGAGCTGAATTTCGAATTACAGTCCATTAGGGTTTAGAATATTCAGTTTTATTCTGATTAGAATTAGGTTTGGTAAGATTATAATATTCTTCAAGACTACTTCTTGAAGAATCTCGGCCAGATTACCATAGTTATCATTTATTTTAGGTATTTTAGTTTGACATGGTTTTAGTTTCTTAAAGTTGCCATAAGTCGATTCAGTTTCCATGTGAGATTAGGGTTTATGGCCGAGACTCCTCCTTATAAATAGAGGGGCTTGTTCACGAATTTTATCATCTTTTTATCAATCAAATATTCAGAATTTTCTAGTTATACTCATTGCATGAGAGCTTCTTCATTGTTGCTTAATCCTGCGGATTAGTTAAGTATCAATAACCTTGTGAACAAAACATGCGGGCTAGTTAGTGAGCAAGTCAAAATTGAGAGTACCCCAAGGGTTGGACTCTTAAATTTTGTGCGTCTATTAGGATACTCCATAACTCTCACAAAGTTCAGAGACGCACAAAAATCCTCCCCCATCGAGAGGATTGCACTATTCTATGAAAGATGTCGAGGTTAATCAGGAGGCAATCGTTGCATTTCCTAGAGATGAAGCCGACAAAATCCACAAGGCCATCCTTGCTAGTGATAAAAAGGTACACATCTAACATTTATCAAATCATGAATAAAATAGTTTGTGTCATATTTAACAAATGTAAGTTGTGCGATCCAGGGTTCACATGTGTGTGAGCTTTACATTGATCAAGACATAGATGGTAGACCACTACCCGTAGTTGATGCAGTCTTGCATTAGTTAATGAAACATCATCACACCATACCAATTGCAGAAGGTTTGTCAAGAGTTTCTTTGGAGAAAGCATTAGTGAAGGGTGCCCCGTTGCCAAATCCCAGCGGGGAATACAAGAATGCAGGTCCCGCTCGTAGAATGTTTCTTTTTTGGCCGCGTCGACTAATATATGTCAATCCTATGAAGGACCGGCATTTGTAAGTCAAACAGCCAACATCACCTTAACCGGTCCAAACTACACCTAAACCGGTCCATGGGACACCTAAACCGGTCCAAAGAACACCATATAAGACCCGACAACCTGTTCCTAGAGCACAAGTTTCAAAAGACTCACTGCACTTCGTACGAGTGTTTTACAATTGGGTTCAACCACTGAACCCAACTGAGCTTACGCATTCTTGGGAAACGGTTTCGTATTTAGTGGCAAGAGA
Organism: Rubia tinctorum; assembly: GCA_032355605.1. NCBI lineage: Eukaryota > Viridiplantae > Streptophyta > Magnoliopsida > Gentianales > Rubiaceae > Rubia > Rubia tinctorum. The sequence goes on from JAULKM010100579.1 coordinate 6,008, forward strand.
GCTATCATAGCGATATGGAATGATTTCGCGGACCTATAGATATGTAAGCAAGTTAATCAGACGCTAATGTCCATATACATCTTGAAAGTAAAATATATACATTTCTATATTTTATTCATGTTTACTATTTATTTTTATCTCATTGTTTGCAACTAATTTGAAAGAATCTTAATTTCAAGTTACATGTATTTCATGTTTAACCAAAAGAAGGGATGGGGTGGATACACGTGCTTGGTGATGACTCAAGAGATCAGTTTTACAAACGAAGAGAGAATCAACTACATTCGCAAAAACATTAGGAGAAAGGATAAGAAATTATTCATTGTGCCCTACATTGAAAGGTTATAGTGATTGTCTTCATTATGTTTACAAACATCAATTACGCATTTTGATAAACATTAATATAATTTTTTTCAGGGATAATTGGCGATTGATCATTATTTTTCCGGAAAAGAAGTGTGTTCCATTGCACTTCCAACTGTTGGATGCGTTTATCATGATTTTGGAGTCGGGTATAAAGGACGCAAGCGAAGATGATGAAATCAATTTTGAGGTGGTCGAAATCAAGGTATACTTTGCAACAATTGCATTGTTATTTCCAACGGGATTCTATTATGTGTTACTTTACCATTAAAAATTCATTGTTCCCTTCAATCAGTACAAGAAACAAACGCAAACATGGGAGTGTTTCTACTACGTAATGTTGTACGTAATAGAGTGCATAGAAGCCGTAAACTTGGATTTACTTTAGATTGACAAGGTGATTATACATTTGCCTGTAATAAACATTAATACCTTCTTAATCACAACTATAATATTTTCTACTAACGTTCTACTCGCAGGTTCTTCAAAGAGAAACAAGGCCCTATTCCAAAGAAGTCATCAACCATGCAAGTAATTGTTTGGTTCGGCATCTCATTTTCAACGTCTCATCAACTCTTGGTAAACTAAACATGGTATAGTAACATGATCTACATCAATTAGTGTGATGTGAAAGTTTGGAATAGAATTGTATTGATTTCTATTCCTACCTATAGATTATTTCTAAGTTAGCATTTTCTATAGATTTTTGTTATCTTGTAGAACAAATCCGTGTATTGGGTTACAATCATTGTTGTTGATCCCGAGACCAACAAATCCGTGTATTGGGTTACAATTGTTATTTTGGTCCCTAACATAGGATCTTATACCATTTTTTGGTCCTCGAGACCAATACCACTTCCTTTCAGGTGGTTTCAGGGACCAAAATATGGTATAAAATCATATGTTAGGGACCAACAAACAATTTAGTCTACGTGAAAACCACCTAGAATCTGGTTTAGGGACCAAACAAATCATTTTAAATTTGTTGGGTACTGAAAGAAAGTAGTATTGGTCTCAAGAACCAAAAGATGGTATAACATCATATATTGGGGGGAAATACAATTTAAGTAAAAATAAATAAATCCCTATATAATTCATAAATTAGGTATGGGATGCACCATTTATTTGCCTCTCCTTTCAGCATGACCGTTATCTTGGGAGTCTCCAATGAACTGACTTCCACATGTAGTCCAGAAAAGTTACTTTAACAAATTATCATAACCTTGTACTCTTCAGTCGACCTTTCAAGTGTATCTAGAAGATATATCCCAGAAGGAAGGATATCGAAGAAGATATTTTAAAGGTCATAACCGCACACAGAGACCAAATCAAAAACTAGCTCAGCCCCATAGGTATTTTCTTGTCTTTTGATTTTGTTTATTTTCTTTAAATGCAAATTTTTGAGAAAGACATTATTTATTTTCATAGGTTTATAGAAAAATAGAAATTAATTAGAATAATAAAAAAAGTAAAAGATTTTAGTTGCAATATTAAAAATTTATTATGCAATGTGTAGTACTTATAAAGTTTATGCCCAATTAATTTAACCCACAAATTTTATTTTAATTTCATTTAATTTACAATTTAAATCTTAATTTTTTCATAATTTATGAAAATATCGTTTGTCAGAGAATGAATCATTCTCTTATTGAAATATAGCATTTTCTCTTGAAGTGCACAAATCATCTAAATTAATTTTAAGTACTACACATCCCTTCCAAAGAATACATACAGATGTGTTTAGTTTTGAAATTTTATTCCTTGGTCGAGTTTTCTCACTCCCTCCTTCCCAGCATAAATTGCACAAAATATTTTTCATGTTTTTTGTCCCAACATAAACTGCACAAAATATTTTCTCAAAAAATATATTTAACCATTAATATATTTACTTATAATAACACGAATAAAAAGTTGACATTTAGAAATTATTTATTATGACAAATCGAACAATATCACATACGATAATATTATTGTTTATATATCTGTTCAAATATGTAATCAAGGTTTAACAATATTTACTGCCAAATAATAGTAAACTTGCAGTGTAACACACTGTGACATATGGAATATATTTAATCAATTACACTGTACTTAATTATAACATAGGACTGATTGCATTTCTCTCTAAGGTCAGTGTTCACAACAAGAAACAACACTTTTTACCTTGGTTCTGAAGGAGTTTTTACCTCGGTTTTTAGTAAAAAAAATCAAGATAAAAGCGTTCAAAACCGAGGTAAGGAGTACTTCTTACCTTGATATTTTTGAAAAACGAACCAAGGTAAATATTGTGATGTGCGACGATGGTGCGAAGTCGCACATAATTTTCAATTTCGAACCGGTTTAAGAGAGAAATTAAAGTCGGTTGTACAACTTCTACTTCTAGAAGAGATAGAGAGGTATATGCAGGGAAAGGGCAATGAATGAATGAAGTACGTCGTCCAAAAAGGTTCATGTTAGGATTGAAAATGCTGCAAGTTAAGGTTTGAAATGAGCGACTTTAAGAATAGAAATCTTTGAAATCAACACATCGAACAATCGGTCTGAACATTTGTTTCAAAAACAGATCTAACATTATTAGATACAGTCTTGTGGTTTGGTGAGCATTTTTAACCACTCCGTACGTACGTAATATCAAACCCCCTATCGGATTTAATTACTCCATTCGTTTCTCTAAAAATGTTCATGCTATTGTTTTTTAGTAAAATTTTAGTTATATGAATTATTAAATGTCATACACGTATATAATTATGAGTATTTTTATATACAATCATGGTAGATTTATTCTAACGTATTTTTTAAAATAATATTTTTTATACCTAACCAAATAAAATAATAATTTAAAATGATCTAGAAATAACTAAGACTAGACGCAGTGGCGGAACTAAAAGGATATTTGAGGAGGGGCGGGGTTGGGCGGGGCTGGCTAGGGCGGGGGCTGGGTTAGGAGGGGCGGGAGGGGTATATTACCCTAGTCACCGGAGGTTTGGGGGGCGACCGCACCGGCTCGCCCGTTAGTTCCGCCGCTGACTAGACGGCTATTATAATATAATATTGTCAAAGAAAGGGAAGTACGTGCATCCTTTGAATTATCTACCAAAAGGGAGATACGTCTCATTGATTTGGTGCGAGCTAATCTCTAACTCTTTTTATTAGAACATTCTCTAATTCTATCTTTTAGTACGCTGTTCTTTTCTTTTCTCATGTGTCATTATCGTCTTTTACTTGGTTATATATACACTCCCTCAGTCCCCAAAAAATGGCATAATTTTCTTTCTCATCCGTTTCAATAAAAATGACATAATTTTAAAACTATCCAAAATAGTATAAAATACATTGTTAAATGTCTACAGTGTGCTCTTTAATTTCAACAACTTTTAAACTGAACTCCCTGCTTTCTTAAAGTTATGGAAATCTCATTATAATAAATTAAAATATCCAATAATATGGATATTTTAATGAAGAGAGACATCAATTTTCATATTCATTTTTTCTGGACATATTTATTTAGTGATTATGATAATTAGTTGAGTCTGTGTAACGGTGACTCCAAGAACTAATTAGATTTTGTTGAATAATAAAATAGGAGCTGGTTAAATTTGGGGTTAAAATATAATAATTTTAATTTTAGGGTTAAAATTTAAAACACCACAAAAATCTAGGGGCCAAATATACAATTAAATTAAGAGGGTTGCTATTTGTAGTCCCCCTTTTACTCCATGCAGTCCCAAAATTTGTGTAAAAAGACAAAAATGCCCACATTAGTTTTTGACCTAGAATTGAAGCCCAAAATCCATCTTTGAATACCTTGCACCAACACCCCAACATTTTTAATCCTTATCATTTAAACACAACCAGATTTTGAAGCCAAAATCTCATTCAAAAATAGCTCCCAATGTGGTACTTGAAGCATTGTGAATAAGGAAAAAGTAAGTTTTTTTTGTAATTTTTAAACAACTCTAATTACAATATAGATTTCACAGTAAATTTGATAATTATTTTCTGGAGAAGTTTTATTTTTTTAAAAAAAAATCGGAGCCAAAAATGGCCGGACACGAGATTCGTGTGTCCGCCATGAAGGGCGGACA
>JAULKM010100580.1:0-10455 GCA_032355605.1 Rubia tinctorum
CGAGCCTAAAATTTTGTTCGTGTTCGTTCAGTTAATATATGAACGACCACGATCCGATCTATAACCGAGCCGATCCCGAGCTTGTTCACGAACGTGTGTGTTCGTTCTCACCCCTAATCACGAAGACTTAGTCCCCTATATCGAGTTTCATATGGATTCCATACAAGTGGGGCACCAAATTTCAATGAGGTTCAGGTCCTCCAATTGGATACTGGGACATTTGCTTCATGGTTAAGGGATCACGTAGCTGTTGGGAAACATTCCTCGAAAGTTAATCGTTGGCTCGGGGACTATTGGGAAACATTCTTTCCTATGTTGGTTACGACGTCAATATTTTCACATATTCCACGAAATCAATTGATGATAAGAGTTTCTCTCAAAGCGAAGAAGTGTCACTCATCTCTGAAACTTTACATGTTGGAAGTGGCAGTGAAGAGAATCCTTTGTATGCTTAAAACTGTTGCTTTGGGACGATCTCTGAAATCTAGGAGCTTGACTATGTCACAATGTGGGTTCCCATTTATAAATGGCAGTGGGTGGATATTAACAATGGTTAGTGCACCAAGGATTTGGGATTCACCCTTGTTGACAGAAGTAGGGTTGGCTGGAAGGATGATCAATTCATTTTGGCATCTCAAGAGCACCGGGTTTTCTATGTTTGGGATCTCGTTGATACGAGGTGGGAGATTTTTGTGCAAGGAAAATGAGCTTTTGTTGTAGAGAATGAATTAGAGGAAATCATTGGATTCGGGCAGCATACTCTGAGTGTTGGATTACAAGATGATGTTTTCCTTCAGAAGGATGATACGAGCCTTCATGGGTTCCTTGTCCATGATGATCACGACGAAGGTATGTGGGTCAACGTTAGAGGGAAAATCAACTATAAAAGAAGAAAATCAAATAAGGTAGCGAGGAAGAGGAATCATAAGTGATTAATGGTTCCACCATAAGGTATGTTATCTCATTTGTCGAGTTTGGTATCTCTGGTTAGTCTTATTTGTACAAAAATATCATTCCCTGAAAATCATAACTGTATTAATCAAGTCATCATAAACTTCCATTAACCAGTTTTTATGATCAGTAAAAAACAATAAAAACCAAATGAAAAGTATTCAAAACAATTCGGATTAATATAATAATTTTTATTCAAAACATAAAAATAATTGTAATAGAACATAAATCTATTTAACATATTCAACAAATTCACTTGTTAAAAAATATTCGTTCTTTATCATCTTTAATAACGGCCGTCGAAGTCAATCGGTTGAGTCGTGGGCGGGAGGTTGATGCGAGGTGTCGCTCGTAAACTCTTTGTGATTTTCCATGAATTTGATCTTTGCCTTCATTGTGCAAAATTCCTTGTGTATCCACTTGTAGCGATTCTTGAAACCTTTCATATAAGCCCTTTCGGTACCTTATAGGAAGAACAAATTTTAAAAGTAAAAGAATGAATCTACATGTTCAACAAAACGTTTTTTAAAATCAAATGTCACTAACATTACTCAATTCGTTGCCTTTCCTCATTTCGTGACCTTTTTATAACCTCGAAAGCTTCCCCAAGCTCATGAAACCACGTGCGATCGCGCAAAACCCAACCCTTCTTCTCGAAGTAAGTTTTTTCAAAATCTTTTCCCTCACCGCTAATAGCCAACCCCGGGACCTTCTTCATTTATAGTTCGATCAAATTTCTATATGAGAGGCCTTTGATCAACTTATTTGAATCACAATGTACAACATATCTAAAAATTACCGCCACGGGATTTTTTTTACCCTCAATGATGTAATAGAATAGATTGAGTGTGGGATATTTAGGCTCGGTGATGTGTCCACCCGAGGGAATGAGAGTTCTAACAATAATGTCATAAGTGATACATTGGTTAATTGTCAAAACTTTAGGATCAAAAGTTTCCGCCCTTACTAGTTCCCTTCTACCGTGTCCGAAATATCTCACGCTACATTCCACAAAGTCAGCATATGGGTAATCACTATTTAATGGCCACTTGTCCCGATGGTAAACATCATTTAACGGCCCATTTCAATCTTCCTGAAAAATATGTTCAGGATATTCATAAAGGCATTCCAACAACTTTTTATAGACCATTGGCTAATCAGAATGTCTATGCCCCCACCCCTAGTGTCATAGTCACCGTTTTCAACTTCACGTAAATTTGCATAAAATTTACAGTTTAAATGAAAGTAAGCTCTCACATTACACGGGAGTAATTTCTTGACATGTTTTTCCCTGAGATTGCTAAGGGGGTCAACCGAACCTATTGCAAGATTTTTTCTAAAATCAACTATGTAGCAATCTAATAGCTTCCCCTTTTCACGTAATGCTTCATAACATTTATGGGTAAAGGGCAAAACAAACCTTGTCTCCGATATGTTGCAGGTGGATCAAGACCTAGGTATTCCGCTCCGGGATGCTCCTCCTCTTTCCATTGACTCCAAATTGAGGGTTTTTGTATGTTGGAAGTGGTGGATTATGTTTGTGAGTTCGCAATGAGTTTTTAGGGTTTCTGAGTTTGTTTTATAGGAGAAATGGTTTCCGAAATTGGCCCTTAAGTAATAGGACCAGATGCCTTCCCGAATCAAGAAATTAATTATTGTGGGATTTTTTTCATTCATCAATTCCAGAGAGGGTTTGGAAAGAACGTATGAGCTCAGAAATAAAGTTTCTGAGTTCGAAAAGTATTTCTTCACTTATGATGCAATTTAGCCTCAGGTTTTCAGAGTTCGGAAAGTTTTTCTTCACTTATGGTAAAATTTATCCTTAGGCTTTCCAAGTTCGTAATACCTTCTGTCATACCAAGCTCAAGGCAAGAGCCTTTTGCGAACTAAGAATTACATCTGTTCAATTGGTTAACTTCATAATGTCTAAGATATCGTATCTTCTTTCCGTAGAAATTGAACACATCAACATAATACTAACTCATATCACTTTCATATAAAGCAATAGGCGATGGAAAAACATATGATTTGTACCAAATAAATGTTGCATTCAAACATTAATTTCTAAAACAATGAGAATCCAAAAAGATTCAAACATATGATTCAGGCATTTTATAAAAAATTACTAAAAATAAGAGTTACTAAATTCTTATTCATGATAGCAAAGTATTTTCTAAAATCCAAATTGCTACAAATCCGATTACACCTCTTTAAACATGCTTTCTATTTCGGGGTCTGCCTCGTTATTTTGGCTACCATCCATTTCTTCTACACCTTGACCTTCCTCCCGACCATTGTCTCCCTCATCACTATCAACACCATTGTCACCACCATCCTCATCATTCTCCGAGAAGACCGGCTCGAACTTTTCTTTCTATTCATCTTTGCTCAATTCAAGGTGAAGTCGTTGGGATTCCATTAACGCCACATGCTGCGAGTGGCCCCGTGTCAAGATCTCGTGTGTCTCGGTCATGTTCATATTCAAGCAATCGGAATACTTTCTCAGCCTAGCCTCTCAACCAGTCTATGAACCTATTTATATAAATCAATTATAATACAAGAAAGTATTACTCTAATTCAACACAACATATAAATCATGTAATTTAAATTTTGATGGATTACTCATAGGAGCTTGATACCTCATCTATATCTAAGTCTTCCTCACGAGCCCTCTTTGCACTCTTAACCTGTTGACTGGAAATTACCCCGTGCTCCAATTTCCCACCAAAATCAAGCTGAAGTTGTTTTTGTTGGAACCAATCTTAATATTCCATGTGGAGGGGCCTGTCCACTGCTTGCACTCCAGCTTTCTTCAGCATGACGGTAATCAAACCACCATAGGGGATGTCCTTCTTTTTCATGTTTGCAGCATTAAGCATTAAAGGGATTATAGTGAAGTCAGGGTTAATTTTTACCACCGCCATGACATAGTAAAACAACATCAAGTTACCAATCGTCGTCTCATAAGTGTGTCCACTCGTAGGCTTGTAAGTGTGTCCACCAATTGGCAAGACGTTGAGGCAAATTCACTCGTAGATGAGTCTTTGCTCGACGGTCAAAATACTTATGTTAAACGATTCGGCTTTCCTCGCATTAATTCATACTCTCTTAAAATATTTCTTAGCCATAGCAATAGGACATAGTAGGGTTTCCGCGCTTAGCCCAGGTAAAAATGAGTGTAGTAAATTTCTAGGGGACTGTAGGGATCATCGTGTGTTGGGGGTTGTGTACTGGTATCCTAGGAGTTCATTTATCGTATACTTAGTCACAATAACTACTTTCCCATTCACCTTAGATAAGTCACGATTATTGCTACATTGACCCAAATTAAAGTAAAATTGGATCACCTCATAAACATGAAAAGGTTCCGCATTGCAAAGTAGTTTCTCAAGATGTTGTATTTTGAAACGGGCAAGAAAATAATGAACCCCCAATTCATCAATGTTTGACTCTAATGTACCATTCTAATTAGTAACTTTTCTCTTTGAGAAAGCCACATACCTTTCCTTGGCTTATTCACTGAAGAATTTTTTGGATTGCCCAATATCCGTGGTGGTGGAATATGGGAGATGGTGGAATTTGAACATGTGCAGTTGGAGGTTTTTTGTTTCTTCCTCTTTTTATATAAAACCCATTTCTGAACTCAAAAATGGATCTGGGATACTTTAAGGAATGGACGTGAGGGTTACGAGTTTGGGAGATTTCCAACCAGGGTTTCTGAGTTCGAAAAACACTTGAGTCACAAAAAAAATAGCATCAAAGGATTTCCAAAAGGGAATTTATTGCCTATTTGAAAACCTCGAGAATTTCCCACCAATTTCCCCTTCCAAAAACCCCCCTAACCCCTACCTCAATTTTTCCACATCTCCACTCCAAGATTTCATCTTCACATCATTCAATGTTTGTTTTAATCTTGTTTTCATCCAAATTATCTTCTATTCAAATTCCTATACCCAATATTTTGATTTTACTAGGTTCTAGGTTTTTTTAATGGAAGATGAATCTATTAGGGTCAATAAATGCTAACCTTTGTTTGAGGAGAAGGTTAGTTGATATGAATCTCCTTGCAAAAACTCAGGATTTCAGCATTCAAGATCTTTAACTAAATGAGGAATTTTGTAAACCCTAGTATAGCCGCACAAATTGATCAAAACTAGCCCTCGGGATCTTGAACAAATTGAGATTTATGAAGCTAACTAGCCCGTAGGAATAGTTCACAAAGTGAAGGGTTCTTTGTTCACTAATTAACCCGCAAGATTTGTTCACGAAGGGTATTGATACTCAATTAACCCGCAGGATTAAGCAACAATGAAAAATGCTCGCAAGAAAAAAGTATAAACTTGAAAGTCTAAATTTTTTATTGATAATAATGTGTGTAAAATCTTGGATGCCATCCCCTATTCATAGGGTATAATTCGGCCACTCAGAAATAGAAATAGAAAATAATTATAGATGTTATAAGAAGCTAAAACAATATGTAACTACAATACCTAATTTAAATATAAATGATGAACATATTCATTCAAGTATATCAATCCAAATATTGGATGATTTGAGAAGGAAGCCTATGTTGATGATGTCCAAGAGTTGGCGTTAATATAATGACACTTTGTCAAGGTACTACATTTTTATCGATAAGAGGGTTGATCTCCCGTGGCTAACTTATACTCACATTCAACTAGACAGTTGGGAGATCTACAAAAGGAGAGCATTGGAGAATAAGGATAGTGTTAGTAATAACAATTTCATATCATTAATTAGTTTAGATTAACCTGTCGATAGTGATGACATAAGTCTAACATGCTAACTTAGGGTACGAGGGAAGATAAAAAATATTTCCGTGAAGAATAAAATTGCTCAGTGATTGAGCCTTTGGGGTTATGTCATGGCGGTAATCGACCTAGTGAAAAAACATTTTTAAGAAGATGTGTGAATTGCAATAGAGGGTGTGATGACCAAAGATGAGGCAGGGGCTTCTAAGTGACCAATCAATGACGATAACATTGAGAGGAATGATTTATTCCTCAAAGGATGAGAAAACAAAGATGGAGTGTATGTGAAAGATGAAAAAAAGATTGCGAAAAGAATTGTAAGTAAAAATTTAAGTGAACATATTATTATTTTCAAAATGTTTTTCTTAAACATGTATCAATACTTACCTTCTATAAAATTTAGGAAAACCTGAAAAATGATTAATTATGAGGGCAATTTATTCAAATTGATAAGCATGACATCCTTTGTGTGTTCGGACGCAAATGGGAGATCGTTGCATTTTGGAGTGATTTTGAAGATCTATGGAGATGTGAGCAAGTCAATCATATGATCATGTGCATCTACACCTTTCTATAATTTTTAGTTAAATTTACCATATCAGTTACTTCAAAGCTACATAAATAAAAATGACGTTTCCTAGGTGCATGTTTTTTTACCCATAATAAAAAAAAGGGATGGATTGGATACATATGCCCAATGCCGATTCAAGAAATTGATTGTACGAAATAAAAGGATTAACTACATTCATAAGAGCCTAGGGAAAAATGATTAAAATATATTCATTGTGTCATACATTGAAAGGTTATACTAAGTTTGCTCGATTTACTTCTTGGCTACAAACCACACATTTTGTAGATAATTTAAATTTTCCTATTCAAGGACCATTGGAGGTTGATTTTGATTGAACTTGCCTATAACTGCTTGTATTGGATGGATCCCCTGCACTTCCAATCGTCGGATGCATTTGTTAAAATTTCGGAATTGGTGATAAAGAACAACAACGACCAAAATGAAATTAATTTAGGGGTGGTCAAAATCAAGGTAGACTATGAACATTATTTTTCAATATATAATACTTAATTGATATAAGAATTTAACTAAGAATTTTATATTGATTTAAATCAATACGAGAAACAGGCGCAAACTTGGGAGTGTGGCTATTACATTATGTTATACGTGGCTGAGTGCATTCAAGAAGTCAAAGATGACTTACTTCAAATTGACAAGGTACGTGTACAATTTTTTCTAGTAACTATTCTAACTAAGTTTGCTAGTATTTTCTACTAACAACTTATTGATAGATTTTCATAAAGGAATCGAAGCCCTACTCCCAAGATGATATCAACAATGCGAGCGATACTTTGGCTAGGCTTCTTTTACCCAATCGGTCAGCAACTCTAGGGAATCCGGATATTTCTAGAGTAACATATTTAGATGAATAGTGAAGCTTAGATGATGGAAATGCCAAGACAACTACCACCGTAAATGAAGACATTCCAAGACTTGATCAAACATTCAAGGGTTATGTTCGGGATCCTCTAAGTGACATGGTTGGACCAATGACAAGGTTAAGAACAAAGCTTAGGCATGCGGCATTGAATACTTTGATGGAAAAATTTAATGATGAAGAATTCAAGAATAAGTCGGCTAGGGCTTGGATTAAGTTTTCAAGCTTGTCTATTAACTGAAGACGTCATGAACAACACTACACTTTTTTTCCCACTAGTTTTTTTTAATGAGGTAGTGTGATCATTGGAAACTATTGTAACATTATTTTATTTCAGTCCAATAACTCGGCCATGTGAGCTTCTGAAGAGTTAATATTTTTGAACAGTCCATTAGGGTTTTCGAAAATATGTAGTTTTTTCTGATTAGATAAGGTAATATTCTTCAAGACTACATCTTTAAGAGGACGTCCGAATTAGGGTTTAAAATAGGACTTCTAGTTAGATATGGTTTTATCTTCTTAAACCTGCCATAAGTTAATTCAGTTGCCAATTGTGGTTAGGGTTTGTGGCCAAAAATATCCCTATATAAAGGAGGGATATGAACGATATTTTGATCATCATTATCAATAAAATATTAAGAATTTTTTAAGTAATACTCATTGCTTGCGAGTGTCTTCATTGTTGCTTAATTCTTCGTGTTAATTAAGTATCAATAACCTTGTGAACTATTCATACGGGCTAGTTAGTGAGCATGCCAAAATTAGATTACCCTGAGGGCTAGAGTCTTAATTTCATGCGGAACCTGGAGGGTTGCGAAATCCCTATTAGTTTCAAAGATTTAAAATTCTGTAATTCAGAGTTTTCGGAAGGAGATTCATATCAGTTGGTATCAGAGCAAAGCAAAAGATCCTTGTGGCCGAAAATCTTCAGGGGTTTTGAGTTTCTGCATTTATTTATTTTCAAAAAAATTCTTTTAAATTAATAAATTCTTTCGTTTCATATTTTAACTATTTTTGTTTGATCATTATTAGCAGGAGGATTGAATCTATAGTCGAAAGACGTCGAAGGGTCTGAGAGTTAGAATACTTCAGTATTACTATCCGCCTTCACTTTCATCAATCGAGTCAGGAGGATGTCGAAGGGTCTGAGAATTAACAAGTATTATCCACCTTCAGCTCCTGGTCAGTTTCGTAGATATTTGGTAGCTTATACAGTTTATGTGCTTAGGATATTTTTTGTCCACTCTTCTGAAGAATTATTATATGCTCATAATTTTAATTGTTTTCTTTATCATTCTTTGATTCCGTAATCTTGAGTCTTTTTTATACAAACTAAAAATAAAAAAATAGAGTCTTTTGTGTCTCTTTTAGATATAGTGTCTAATCTAGATCCTTACGATTTTGAATACCTCGAAGTTCATTTCAATTGAGAGGAGGTTGTCGCAGTTTTCTTATTCCATATTTTATAAAGGCCTTCTTTGTTCCAAAAATTTTTGAAAATAAAAACAAGGGTGGAAGATTTTTGTATTTCAAAATTGGAATTTGGGTTTTGGAAATCGGAAATTTGGGTCATTTTTGCAATTTTCAAAGTTAGGGGATGTTTTGCAATTTTTGAAAATTTGGGAATTGTACACGGTTGGAAAATTTGAGGAATAAGAATCTGATTTTGTGTGATTTATTTTTGGAAAGACTCTAATTTATAGACGAAAAATAAATAAGAGAAAAAGGAAATTTGACTTGAAAAAGGAAAAGAAAAACAAAATCCTAGTCGGAATCGGGAAAAGGGGAAATGATTTGAATTGGGCATGAATTTGAGCTGAAATTTGTCTTGGGAAGCAGGTATTCATTTCAAGGAAGGATTGGGAGTTAAAATCCTAATCCCATTTGATTTCGGAAAATTTGCTTTAATTCTCGGAAGTTGTTTGAAACCTATATAAAGCATTCTTGTTTTGATCACAACTTCTTCATTACAGCTTGGATTTGTGCCATTCAAATTGCATTTTGTTCCTTATTTTTTTTAGAATTTTTTATTTTAGACCGTAGATCCCAATTTTGAGTTTATATATTTTTAAATTTCGAGATAAGTTCTGCAGTAATTTACTCCTATCTTGCTTTGAATTTGCGGTGAATTGATCGATTGCCCTCATATTAGCCTTCACCTTGTGAGTTGTGAGCATTATAAACTTGGTGAATGACCTTAATAAACAAAGGGAAGGGGGGGGGGAATTTTTATTACTAACCGTTTATTTTATTAGCAGTTTAGCAGATATCGCGGACGATAAGTCATTCGTCCTTCCTTTTGTAAGCGATCCTAACAATGTTCCATCAAAAAACACGCTCACTAGAAGATGTGGTGAGAAGATAGGAGATAATGCTCCGGATAGTTGGGAGCGACATCGATTCAAACCAAATGAACCTGTTGATATAGATCAGCAAATATGAATGCACTTATGAGTGAGGTACAAAGATTGGTTAGAAAAATTGACACCATGGAACCTCCTACACCACAATCAACGACCATAGGAGGCAATCCTCAAGGATGTTTTTGAAAATTCCAAGGTTATGGTAGTTCCGATGAATATTCCAATGAATCGGAAAGATGATCACATCGAGGATCTTCAAGAAGGCATTGGCACGACAGACATCATGATTCTATAAGGAGAACACAAGCTTGGATTCAACCCGAGAAATCAAGGGGTTTCAGTATGACATCGCTTGATTTGATGGTCAACATAATCCGGTGAAGTACCTTGATTGGGAGCGACAGATTGAGAATCTGTTTGATCTCAAAAGTTATTTGGAGAAAGAAAAGGTTAAAGTGTGAAAGAAAAGAGACAACTTGCTGGAAAGAGACCTATCTCAATGTTGGAGAGATTGAAGACCGAGCTTCGCAATTATCATGTTTCACCTACTTATCTGATGGAAAAACGTTCTTATTTGGCTAATATGAATGTAAAGAAATTGCACGGTCGATGAGTACTGGAAAGATCTCGAGTTGACAATGAGAAGGGTCGGGATGAAAGAAGACGATGCATTAATAAAAAATTAATTTATTGAAGGAACGAGAAAGAACTTTCAAATGCCAGTTAAGCTCCAAAATCACATATCCATGAATGATTTATTAATGAAAGAAAGGTTGGTTGAGAGAACCATACGGTCAAGGAAGCCACAATTCACTTTTCCAAGTCAACGCTTAGGGTTTGGCTTACGACTTGATCAAACATTCAAGGGTTATGTTCGGGATCCTCTAAGTGACATGGTTGGACCGATGACAAGGTCAAGAA
>JAULKM010100581.1:0-10454 GCA_032355605.1 Rubia tinctorum
CGAATGGCAGCGAAGATTGAAGAAGCGATGGATTTTTGTGAAGGTTCGATTCGGTTTTGAACGTAACTTTGCATTGGGAGCCAGAATCAGGCGAGGTCGGATATGTTGGAACTGTCTCGACGAGACAATCAGAATCCCCTCTAAAAGCGGAAACAGTGGTCAGAATCGCCATTTGTGGTCGTTTAAGGCCTCAAAACAGCAATTTACTATTTTTTAATGTTTTTTTCGATTTTATTTTTATTTCGGATATTAATTTTGAAATTTCTTTTTTTACTATTTCTGATTTTTCCTTTTAGTATTTGAAGACCTCTTGTTCGGATATTTTTATTCATTCATAATAATATTTTTCAAGATTGTTTTCTCTCTTTGGTGGATTCTAGAACCAAAACATAGGGTTTGTGCTTGCAGACCTTAATTGTTCTTCAAGATTTGTGCTTGCGGATCTTTTTTATTTTCTGACTGTGTCAATTGGTATCAGAGCAAGCTTTTCCCTAACATTTTCATTGATTCACAATGAGTGATCAACCATTAACCAGTGCGGAAGGGAGTGTAATTATCGCATCACTGGAAGCGTTGACCAGACAAATGGAAGCATTGATGACTCGAGTGAAGGTTTTGAGCAATGGCAAGAAATTAGCCAGGATGAATCTGAGGGGAAAGAAGGTTATCGATGATTCATCAAGTTAGGATGATGAATTAACCAACACAAAAACTTTGACAAACTAGGGAAATTGATGGAACAATCCTGATTACCGGGTTAAGGTTGACATCCCCTTATTTTATGATCCATGGGCATAGAGGAGTTGCTGGATTGGAAAATCGAAGTGGATCAATTTTTTGAGGTCATGGAAATTCCTGAGGACAAGCAAGTCAAGATGGTCACGATTAAGTTGAAGAGTACAGCTTCCGTGTGGTGGGACATGGTGGCTGACTCAAGGCGCAAGCAGAACAAGAATCAGATCAGATCTTGGAGGATGATGAAGCGGATGAATATGAAGGAGCTGAATTCGCCAAAGAGGAGACAACTGAAAAAGTCAGCATTGTGTTGCAGTGGATTTTGTTGTCATCAAAGGATGAGGGGCAGCGTAAGAATCTCTTCAGAACCCACTGTTTGATTAATAATAAGTTGTGCAATCTAATTGTGGATAATGGTAGTTCTTAAAATATTGTTTCTGCAAAATTAGTTGAGTATCTGAAATTACCCACTGAGCCTCATGAAAAACCTTATACCCTAGGTTGGGTAAGTAAGGGTAATCAGGTTAGGGTGATGATAACTTATAGTGTTCTTGTTTCAATTGGGAAGCATTACGAGGAGAACGTGATATGTGATGTACTTGATATGGATGTGTTCCATGTGTTGTTGCGGCGACCTTGGAAGTTTAATAATGACGTTACACACAAGGGGCATGACAACGTCACTTTGTTTGCATAGGGCGGGCAAAATATTACTATGGCTGGGGTTCAGCGTTTTGACAATGTCACAAGAAATAAGCAGTTGAATTTTCTGGTTATGACACGTAGTGAAGATGAAGTTAATGAGGCTATTGCTAAAGCTGGCTATTTTTATCCCATGGTGATGAAGGGGTTGCTGAGTGTTGAGAAGAAGGAGGCACCAATTCCAGTGGAAGTGCATGCGATTTTGGAGGATTTCAAGCAGTTAACTGGCGACGAGCTTCAAAGTGAGTTACCTCCTATGCGGGATATTCACCATCAGATTGATTTGTACCCAGATTTAGCTTGCCAAATCTCTCACACTATTATATGAGTCTGAAGCAGAATGAAATTCTGAGGGAACAGATTGAAGACTTACTGAAGAAAGGGTTCATTCGTGAGAGTATGAGTCCTTGTGGGGTTTCCATTCTTCTTGTTCCTAAGAAGAGAAATTAGTGGGGGATGTGTGTTGATAGTAGAGTGATTAACAAGTTTACTATCAAGTATCAATTTCTGATTCTTGGATTTGAGGACATACTTGATGAGCTGGAGAATTCGAAGGTGTTTTCGGATTGATTTTCGGAGTGGATATCATCAGTTTCGTATAAGGCCTGGAAATGAGTGGAAGACGACTTTCAAGAGCAAGGATGAACTGTACGAGTGGTTGGTGATGCCTTTTGGATTGTCCAATGCCCCTTGTAACTCTATGAGGTTGATGAATCAGGTTTTACACCCTTTAATTAGTTCTTTTGTGGTGGTTTACTTTGATGATATCCTAAATTATAGTAAGACCAAAGAGGAGCATCTAGAGCATTTGAGGCAGGTGTTGTAGGCTTTACTCGAAAATCAGTTGTACATTCAACTAAAAAAGTGTACGTTCAACACCAACAAGTTGCTTTTTCTAGGTTTTGTTGTTGGTGAAGATGGAATTCTAGTTGACGAGGATAAGGTGCGTGCAATTCGCGAATGGCCAGCACCTATGTATGTAACGAAGGTACGTAGTTTCCATGGTCTGGCTACGTTTTATAGGCGGTTTGTCCAGAATTTCAAAGATGTGATTGCTCCCATAACTGAGTGTTTGAAGAAGGGAAAATTTCGCTGTGGTCCTGAGCAGGAACAAAGTTTCACTTTGATAAAGGAAAAGTTGTGTACTGTGCCAGTTTTAACTTTGACTGATTTTGATAAGGTTTTGGAAGTGGAGTGTGATGCGAGTAGCGTAGGGATTGGAGTTGTGCTATCCTAGGAAAAGAGACCAGTGGCACTTTTTAAGTGAGAAACTGACGGAGGCTTAGCAGAAGTGGAGTACTGATGATCAGGAGTTCTATGCTGTTTTTAGGGCTCCAAAACAATGAGAACATTACCTGATTCAGAGGGAGTTCATTATGTTCACTGATCATCAGGGTTTGAAGTTTCTCCATACCTAGAAGATGATTAATAAGATGCATACTCGATGGGTCAGTTTTCTGCAAAAATTTCCTTTCATTATTCAACATAAGTCAGGAAAGTAGAATAAGGTGGCCGATGCTCTGAATAGGAGGGCTTCTTTGTTGATTACTTTGTCACAGGAGATAGTTGGTTTTGAATGTATGAAGGAGATTTATGAGGAAGATGCTGAATTTAAGGAGATATGGGTGAAGTGTAATGAGGGAAACATTATGGAGCAGATTATCATGTTCATGATGGCTACTTGTTCAAAGGAGATCAGTTGTACATCCCTAACTCTTCGTTGGGGGACAAACTGATTCGGGATTTACATGGTGGTGGTATTAGTAGTCATTTGGGAAGAGATAAGACGATTGCTAGTTTGGTGGAGATGTATTACTGGCCGCATTTGAAGAGGGATGTGAGCACCATTGTCAAGAAGTGTTATGTCTGTCATGTTTCTAAAAGTCAGTCTCAAAATACTGGATTTTATATGCCATTACCTGTTCCTGAAAATATTTGGCAAGATTTGTCTATGGATTTTGTGTTGGGTTTGCCTCTTACCCAATGTGGTGTAGATTATGTGTTCGTAGTGGTGGATAGGTTTTCCAAGATGTTGCATTTTATTACATGCAAGAAGACTGCTGATACGTATAATATTGCGAAGCTATTTTTTTGGGAAGTTGTGCGTCTCCATGGAGTTCCGAGATCCATTATTTCAGATGGGGATACGAAATTCCTTAGTTATTTTTGGATTACCTTGTGGCGGATGTTTGGGACTGCTTTGAATAAGAGTTCTACAGCCTATCCGCGAACTAACGGGCAAACTAAGGTAACAGACAGGACGTTGGGAAATATGATTCGTAGTGTTTGTGGTGAGAATCAGAAGCAGTGGGATTTGGCTTTGCCTCAGGTCTAATTTTCTTATAACAGTGCTATGGGAAAATATCAATTTTCTTTTGTTTATACTACTGTTCTGAATCATGTGGTGGATTTGGTCGAGTTGCCTAAGGTTCCTGGATTTAGTAAGTCGGCAGAAAATTTGGCTAAGGGGATTGTGGAGACCAAGGAATCTATTTAGGCTCGTTTGGAGGCTACTGGGAAGAAGAATAAGGAGGTTGTTGATAATTATAAGAGACTCAAGGTTTTCAAGGAAGGAGATGACGTCATGGTATTATTGCCCAAGGAGCGATTCCCAGTTGGTACATACAGTAAGCTCAAACCATGTAAGTATGGTCCGTTTAAAGTGTTGCGAAAGATTAATGATAATGCTTATGTTGTGGCTCTTCCAGATACTATGCGTATTTCCAACACTTTTAACGTGGCTGATATATATGAGTACCATGAGGATGAGGTTCTCTATCCTAAAGAGAACTCGGGGTTAAGTTCTTCTGAGGTGGAGGAGACTGATGCAGGGCGAATGGAGGCGAAGATTGAAGAAAGAATATATCGCCGTAAAGGTTCGATTTGGTTTTGAACATAACTTTTGTGTTTGGAGTCAGAATCAGGAGAGGTTGGATGCATTGGAATCATCTCGAAAGACAATCAGGGTCCCCGCTTAAAGTTGGAACAGTGGTCAGAATCGCCATTTGAGGTCGTTTAAGGCCTCAAAACAGCAATTTACTTTTTTTAATTGTTTTTCCAATTTGCCTTTTATTTTGGAAATTAATTCCAAAATTTGCTTTTTTTATTTCTGGTTTTTCCTTTTTAATATTTAAAGATCTCTTGTTCGGATATTTTAATTCATTCATAATATTTTTTTCGAGATTATTTTCTATCTCTGGTGGATTCCAGAACCAAAACCTAGGGTTTGTGCTTGCAGACCTTAATTGTTCTTAAAAATTCATGCTTGCATAATCTCTTTGATTTTCTGACTGCGTCAAACTTGGTCTCTAAAGAGACCATCCTCTGGTCTTACATGAGAATATAAATCTATATATATATGTATATATATGTATATGTGTATATAGATGTGTGTATATAGATGTGTGTATATATATGTATATGTGTATATATATGTGTGTGTATATATATATATATATATGTATATGTGTATATATATGTGTGTATATATATATATGTATATGTGTATATATATATATGTGTGTATATATATATGTGTATATATGTGTGTGTGTGTGTATATATATGTGTGTGTATATATATATATATGTATATATGTATATGTGTGTATATATGTATATGTATATGTGTATATATATGTGTATATATATATATGTATATGTATATGTGTGTATATATGTATATATATATATATATATTTATGTGTATATATATATGTATGTATGTATATGTGTGTATATATATATATGTATATATGTGTATATATGTATGTATGTATGTGTATATATGTATGTATGTATGTATGTATATATATGGATATATGTATGTATATGTATATGTGTGTGTGTGTATACTCTCTCTATCCCTTAATGATATTCAGAATTCAAAATGGCACGAAATTTAAGGAAGCTGATGTGGCTGCTGCAACATGTGGGTAAGGGTTAAATTTTAGTCAACTATTTTTGGAAAAAATAACTATACACCCTCCATCCCTGCCATTTCTGCACATTTTCCTTATTTGGCTTTCCCAGCCAAATATGCACATTTCCTTATTTGGCAAATTTTGGCAGATGAAATTCCACTTCTAACCTCAATAATTTTTTTAAAATTACAAACTTTAACAAAGTTTAAACCAAACATAACTCACTAATTATTCTCATTTACTCTCCCAGTCTCATTTAATCAGAATTCAGACACAATTCCAACCTTCTACATTCCTCTCTTAAACAACTCAACCAACACATTTATTCCACACCCACAACCGCCCATAAGAACCAATCACGTGAAACTGAATTCTTTTTCTCTTACCCACTCACCTTCCATGGCATTTACTCCCTCTCGAATCTTCTCTAAAACCATTTCTCCTCCCACTAATAAATCCTAGATCTGAAAACTCTCTTCATCTCCCAGCCATTTCTCTGTTCCCCTATTGCTTCTCTACCTTGTTGATCCGCACTTTGCGGGGTCATTCGAAATCATCAACCTTTTTACAGGAGATAGGATTAAACTACAGAGCACTTCACAAATATATAGTTTATAATGTTGCTCCCGTTCTTACTACTAAGCTACCAAAAAGGTAGATAGCAGCAAGTCTAGGGTCATCCACAGAGATGCTAGGACTTTAAAGGTTAACTAAGCACAGCCAAATTTGGGTCATCAATTCGATCAAGTGTGAGGAATAGCTAATGTTGCAAAATAAGGTTTGGGAGGTTTTATCTAACTACAATCATGCAAAGACAATAGAGAGTAAACTATATAAATCTAGCACTAGGAGATAGTTGCATTTCATGACCGGTAGTATATTTTGATCCTAGATTCAATAAAGTAAAAGATGTATAAACCTATCCTAATGCTTAGGTCACATAGTGTGATCAGTGGTCAACATTTTCCTCTATCTGTCACATAATAGTGCTCTCATTTTCTTCCACCGATACCGCTTTCGTAATTAGGGAAGTGCAAAAATGATCCCGCCATTATGCAGCTCTATTCATTCCCCATAAATAATTACGTCCCAGGCACTCCACTATAATTGCTTCTCCCTAGCCCCATAGAGGCAAACAGATCGCCACCTTATGCTTGACTCTAGGGTTGGAATGACAAGATTCAAATAATGCCGGCCCTAGTTGCTACTAGACTATCTTTATCCGTAACCTATCGGGATTTAGTCCAGCTTATGACCCGCAACTTGAGAGGAGGCTAAGTGAGGCCAAAGAGAGAGATTTATATTGTTGCTCCCATTTTTACTACTATGCTACCAAAATTGGTAGATAGTTGCAGTACCGGGTTCATCCACAGAGATGTTACGAATCTAAGAATCAACTACACATAGCCGTGATGGGGTCTTCAATCCAATCGCATGTCAGAAATAATCATTGTTGGTAAAACTGACATTGTGGGGGGGGGGGTTACTAACAACTACTAACATACAATTGATCACGAGAATAAACTATGTAAACTAACACTTGGGGAGTATTTGCGTAACATGATTAATGTTGTTTCGATCCTCTATTCCATCAAATACAAGAACTAGAAACCTATTCTAGTGTTTATGACACGTAGTGTGGTCGATGGTTAACACTTCCTCATACCTGTCACGTAGGGTGCACATGTAATCTTCCATCGGCACTGCCTCCGTAATAGGATTCAACACTTTTGGGGAAAACAAAAATAAAGAGAAGGAAAAGAACCTAGAGAGAAGGAAGATAATTTCTCTCTCTAGCCTACTCTTGAAGTTTGAAAATGAGCATAAAGTTAAACCCTAAGAGACATAGGTCCATATATATTGTAATAGGGAATTGGGCCATGAAAAAGGAACAAAAATGGCCTAGAAAACCTAGTAGCCACAACCTAGCGGCCAGTGCAAAACAGCATGGTCCGTGCATGGTCGTGATGGCGCGGGGAGTACAACACGTCTTGGTCCGTGTAGCCTCGTGCTGGCATGGGCCGCACGGACTAATACCTGTCGTGTGACTTTGTGTCGGGTAGGGCACATAAACCGACATAGGACGTGGGCTAGTGCTTGGTTTGGAACTTCTGATTTGCGCACCCCGTGTCGTTTGGTGCGGCCTCTCAGCTGGAAGGACCTTTTGCTCAGAAAAATGGCACGGGTCATGCTACTTTCCACACCTCATGGGCTGATCTATGATTTTTGAACTTTGAACTGCGTAGACCATGTAAAACAAAATGGTCCGCGTCCATTAGCCGTTCCGGAGTGAATTTGAAGTTTTAGTGACATGGAATGTACGAATGTGAATGGCCCATGTAAAGGTTGTGCACGGCCCATTTAAATTTGCATTGGCTGTGCTAGCCACTTTGCACGGACTGTTTATGGCTGGTGTTGGCTCGTGCAAAGTCTCTTGATGACGGATCGACCGGCCAGCTGGTTCGGCCAT
Organism: Rubia tinctorum; assembly: GCA_032355605.1. Taxonomy (NCBI): domain Eukaryota; kingdom Viridiplantae; phylum Streptophyta; class Magnoliopsida; order Gentianales; family Rubiaceae; genus Rubia; species Rubia tinctorum. The sequence goes on from JAULKM010100581.1 coordinate 7,830, forward strand.
TTGGCACTGTCTTCCGTTCTTTAACTTCTTGAACTTCAAATCCAAATTTTCTAGGCTCAATTCCATCTACTATCATCCTTGTGAATGACCTTCAAATATCTTCTACCACCCTCCTGGATAACCTTCTACAAAATGATGATGAAAAAGTACTCAAGAGCAACCTACTTGTAAGATCACAAAGAGAATTCAGGTGCTTGTGAATACAAAGTGTCCATTAGCTTCAATTAAGTCTACAAAACTCGGGATTTAGACAAGAAAACCAATAATGGTCGTCTAAACCCTTTGCGTGTAAACCTAACTAAAACTAGCAATCAACCAAACAAAACATGATAATAAATTCACAAAATGCATTGGTTAACGCATGCATAAAAGTGCATATCAATCCCCTACACTTAAACCTTTACTCGTCCTCGAGTAAACAAAAGATTGTAAGAATCTCAACCACTCACTCTCCCCGAAAATGATAAAGTAACCTATCTACCAAAAATACATAAAAGAAAAGGGGAAAAAATGCAAAGTAGAATGATAAGTTCAAAACTAGATTACACCGCCTAAGAAGCCGCCAAATACAATCCAAGAGATGTTGATGGAGAAACTGCCAAAGATGGCCAAAAGTTGTTCAAATTTGCTGTTTCTAATTTCTCTCAATTTCTCTCATTTTTCCTAGGAGCCCTTCCGGGCTTTTATCCTGGCATTCACACATGTTGAGCTCACTTGTCATCTTTTCCACATGGCCTTTCATTTTTTCCTAGGTTTTCCAACCTAGGTGGGTCAAGCCTGTCATTTTTACCTCGATCTTTCGACCTATCAGGGCTTTCTTATCATTTTTGCCTAAGTTGCCCTTTCGGGTTTCCAACTTAGCCAGTATATATATTTTTTCAATTTTTTTTGTGTAGAACAAAATGGCCCAAAGGTGGGTTTCATACTACATAAGGATCATGAAAAACAAAAATTACGCCACCAAAAGTTTCATCCGAAAACATTCCCAAAAAACAAACTACAAAAAGGTGCCCTCACACCTAAAAACAAACAAACAACCAAAAATTCACAAATTCTAATGAGGAAAAGAACCAAAAACAAGGAAAATTAGTCATCAAAAAAATAGTCATAGGCTAGAACATAAACAGAGGAGATGTTACCATGAAGGTGTTCAAACCCCACCCCTGGGAGGTCGTCGTCGTACCTCTCAAAAATACAATTTATAAGCCCTAATTTCTTCCAAACTGCAACTAAGTAGATAATGGCCAATCGGGGTTGTCCAAAATGAAGAGGGATTTTCCTATGGGTTTACACATATAAGGGTAAATACTAGACTCTATATATATATATGAGAAAGCATGTAAAAGGGGGGTGATTGGTTGGTTTTCTAAGTAATGAATTGAAATACAACACAACTATCAAAGTAAACTAATTATGCTATCATGCAACAAGCTACTAAAAAATGGTAAAATCACAATTAACAAAGCCTTAGGGGCAATTGATTCCCACTTCCAAACCTCTTATAGATCCTAGACTTATTCACTCATTCATTCATATAAATTGCATATGGGGAATGTTATCACTTCCATTTGAAGATCAACATTCATTCCTTTTTAGTTAGTAATTTGCAAAGACGTTCAAAGACCATTTGCAAACCTCATTGATAACCACTTTAGACAAGCAACGCCTAAAGGTATTTCATCAATGACATTATATATAAAGAACCATAGATTTGATAATAACTACAAGCATTAAACTAAATGCCAAGCCATTTACCCAAACAAAGCATTAATTAGACTAAACCTAGAACAAATAACATTCTAGATTCATACTTTCATTCCTACCTTAGTACAAATATGATGACAAACAACATTAACATACTCCCCTAGAAAGATTACCATCATTTACCCACAAGAAGTTCTAATTCCATGTTCTTGGATTTTCATGCCAAATATGAGAAGAAATTGTACACTTTCCTAATACTCTACCACTTAACGTTACAAACATTTCATATTTTCAAACAACCCATAACACAAATGAAGTAGACATGTATGGCACAATAAATGCTTCACAACAAATGCTTATGAAAGAGTAAAATAGAGTCTTACTACATGGGTTTGAAAGCTTCAATCAATTGCTCCCAAGTGATAAGTTTAGCTAGCACAAATCATACTAACATTCATAGACAAAATCATACATAAAAAAGAGAGAAAATATGAAGAGAAATGAAGAAATAGGGTTTGAGTGAGGTGATTTTTATCCAAGAAAAGGTTGGGAATGAAGATAAGATAAGGGTATTTATAGTACAAGTTGTGGTCAAACAAGAGTCAACAGGGTAGTACAATTTGGGACGGCGCAAAATTTTGGGAGGTCTTCGTCGTACCTCTCAAAAATACAATTTATAAGCCTAATATGCTTACTAAATACAACTAAGCAGATAGTTTGGCAAGTCAGGGTCGTCCACAGAGAAGAGGGTTATTCCTAAGGGTTCATGCATACAAGGGCGAGTATAGGCCTAGATATATATATATATATACATAGATAAAAAAAAACAAGTTCAAAGGGGGGCTTTGGTTGGTTGGTTTCCTAAGTTATGAAAGTAAAAACAACAAAACTAGCAAAGTCAAGTAACTATGCTAATCATGC
>JAULKM010100582.1:0-10454 GCA_032355605.1 Rubia tinctorum
TGGTGGTAGTGGCGGTGGAGGGGGTCGTCGTGGTGGTGGAGGTGGCGGAGGGGGACGTGGTGGTGACTGACATGGATGTTTTTTTCATATCTATGCTACATTCCAGCTAGTAATTTGTTATGATTGCAGGATATTTTTCTTTCTTTCTAGTATTTATTTGATGTCAAATTTGGCGTTCGTGTATTCATAGCGTAGGAAATGTGCATAATTAATGCATTTGTAATTTTGGAACGGTGAAAATTTAAATATTACTATTCATTCAACCCATAATATCCGCTAAAACTCACGTATGTAGAGGTGTCAATTCGGGTTATCGTATCGGATTGGAAACGTATTGTGTTGAAACAGGTCGGGTTGTAACGTGTTGATTTCATTTTTTGTGTCAGGTCAAGTTGGGTTGGAATACTGTCGTGTCGGTTTGAAAACATGTCGGTTTTTTTCCTCGGGTAGTGTCGTGTCGGATCGAGTTAATATCGGGTCGGATTACTGTCATGTAATTTTTATACTCGGGTTAGGTCGGATTGAGTCAGAATATTGTCGGGTTGGACCGGATTGGGTTGCTGTTGTGTCATTTTTTGTACTGAAGTTTTATTCGGGTCTGATCATGTCAATTAATTTTTATAATGTTTCACATTGGATTAAGATATATTTCTGGTTGATTCATTTTAAATCGGGTTATTATGCTACCCGATTAAATTTGGGTTGGTTCAGGTTATGTTTCAAAAGTATTATTGTTACAACTGCACTATTATCAGGTTTTGTTTCGTTGTAATTTGTAACTTTTAGTTATACATTACTAAAAATGAGTATATAAGTGTGTTATATCATTGTTAGGAGTGCAATATTGGTGTTAGGAAATTCATAGTCACCGGTAACTGGTAAATGAAACAAAATACTGGTGCTTATGAATAAATCCAGCACCGGTTCATTGAATACCGGTGCTAGATACCGGTCTCTATCGAGAAAAAATGTCTGGATTTAATATTTTTCAGCACCAATTTTGGCTGAATGACATATACTGGTGCCTATGACTGGAATAGTAATTTTGTAGTTAATATTGTGGTGGGGAAATATCTAGCACCTATACCGGTGCTAGGATTGAATTTAATTTAAAATTTTAAAAAAATACTTTGATGCAGCCCCACACAACTGTGTTATAATTGTATAGTTTCTGATATGTTTACGAATACCAGTGTTTGATACATAGAAAAATTTCCAAAATTTTCAAGTTAGAATAGGAAAAAAGGTTTTGAAAAATGGGTTTACACTATGAGTTACTCTAGGACATGTACTAGCACTTTCCAAAATTTCACCAAAAATTTGATTTATTTAATATTTTATATTTTGGCAACAATAACAAAAATAATGTATTTTGGAGCAATGGATAATAGGGTAACACAATTTTTTACTACATCGTAAATTTTCAAAACAATGCAGAAGTAATCAATGTTTACTTTCGAGACCCTTTTGCTCACCCATATATGCCCAATTTTCAAAGTTGCAATCATATATTATTGAATTTCATTTTGGTATAGCAAATTTTGTGATTCGACAACTCCAACTTTCTTGGAGGGATCTAAGTTCAAAAAGTAAAAAACTTTACTCGTAACTCCAAATTGAAATCTGCTCAAAAGTGATGCTACCCTATACACCCCATTGTATTTTTCAAGTACGTAACAGAATATTTATCAACAATCGAGCATAAGAACATATCTATAATCATTTTAGATTTTCTTTTCTTACTTCTATGTGATCAACATTAAATTAATCTAGAACATGTATTAGCGCTTTCTAACATTTCACCAAAAAAATAATTTATTTAATATTTCTATATTTAGGCAAAAATAACAAAAATAATGTATTTTGGAGCAACGAATATTGGGGTAACACAATTTTGGGTCACAATGTAATTTTTCAAGACTATGTATAAGTATTTAATGTTGACTTTCAAGGCCCTTATGTTCACCCATCCATGCCCAAATCACAAAGTTGCAATCGTACATTATTGAATAGCATTTTGGCATCGCCAATTTCATGATTTGACAATTCCAACTTTCTTGGTAAAAACTTTACTCGTAATCTCAAATTGAAATCCGCTTGAACATGATGATACCCTGCACACCCCCATTGTATTTTTCAAGTCTGTAACGGAATATTTGTCAACAATTGGGCACAAGAACATATCCGTAATACTTTTCGATTTCCCTTTCTCACTTCTAAATGATCAATTTTAAGTTACTTTAGAACATATACTAGTATTTTCTAACATTTCACCAAAAAAAACATTTTTGTTCTATTTCTATATTTATGCAAGAATAACAAAAATTATGTATTTTAGAGAGAAGAATAATGTTGTAACATTTTTTTGGCCCATAACGTAATTTTCCATAAATATGTTAGAGGCGTTTTTGTGCCTACTATCTTAGTTTAATAACAGTGTTGAGTATTCATTGAATTCAATTCACTTTTTAAAAAAAATATTAGTGCATTTTTGGATTGTAATAAATATTTTGATTCTAATTTTTTAAAATTAAAAACTAGTGGAATTCCACCGCGTATTGCTCAGTATTATTAATTAAAATATTAGGATTAATTTTATGTACTTTTTGTGTTTTACATTTAAATTAAAAATAAAGAATTTATTTACAATTTCGAAGTTTAGTCATCTAAGGAAAACTATATGAGTAATGAAGTGAAACAATTAGTTTAGTTAGAAATCGTTACATATTAAATACAATATAAATTATTATTTATTCAAATTATTTTAAAAAACAATTATTTATATGTTGATCTCATTTTAAAGTTTATCATAATTATATATATATCACTAAATAAAATTAAATATGAAATATTCTTATTAGTCCCACTAATTATAAAATACGTTCATATAACAGTTACTCGATCTATAACAAGAATTTATGATAATTTATTAAATATTATTTTTTAAATACTTTTAAATTGATTTTTGAAATTAATATTTAGTCAACTCTCTATAGTTACCAATTCCAAATCATAATTTTAATTAGACATCTCTCCTTTTATTTGACTATTATTCATTAGATTTATAAATTTAGTCGTGCTCATTTTAACTTAAACTTGTGTATTCAGATTTTGTATGAGTTGACTTTACGTACTAGTAATCATATATGCGAACTCGTAATGTATAAAAACCCCACTTTATTATAATAAGTATGTTTAAAGAATTTATTAGTTTGACTCAACCAAGTTGACTTGGTTCCATATTAAATGTTAATTGATTTTTTAATAACTACATTTGTTTTGGGTTGATTACACGTAACGTTATCTAGTTAATTTATCGGGTATAAGGGTTCGGGTTGAATCGGGTTTGGGTTGGTTCGGGTTCGGGTTGATCCCGAGTTCGTGTTTAGGTCGGGTTCGGGTCCAGATTATTGGGTCATATTCGAGTTTCAGGTTAAATTCGGTCGTGTCGGGTTTGGGTACAAGTCAATATTTCTATTGTCAAAATCGAGTTTTGGATTGAGTGCGTTCGTGTCAGGTCGGGTTCGAGTCAATATTTCTGGGATTAGATTGGATTTTGGGTTGATTCGGTTGTATCGGTACAGATCGGGTTCTCGGTTTGAGTCAGAAATTGACAGCTCTACACATATGTGATCCATTCAGAGTAATCTTAAAGTTTGACCAACTCATGTTCTCCAGAAATTATCTGCATTTCACTTCAAGGTAAATTATATGGTATTCCCGCGGTACCATAAGTATCGTATCTCCAATTTTATTTTGTGTATTTTATATTATATGAGTGTGCATTATTCTTTGTATTATTGTGCATTATTGAAATTTGTTTAGGATTTCTGTATAAATATTGGAATGCATAAATAATAAAATTAAAATGCACATTCAATATATATATATATATATATACACACACACTGCATATGCATGGTACACCAAGGATACACATAATAATTGTCACTTCACTTCAATTCAATTAAGTTATAAATTAAATTTAGTTATAAATTACTATTTGTCAATACACTTATTTTAGATCAGTTCAGATTAAATCAGATCATTTGAGATGAGAACATGCCTTAACTTTGTCAGATTTTCAAAATCATATTGGTCAGTAACCTCCACTTTTAGCTATGACTGAATTAATGGCTCTGTTTGACTGATATGTACTTATAAGCAAAGCTAAATTATTTTAAAAGTAGAGGGAAATCAGATTCTGTTTTTCCACCAAAAATAGTTTCTACTTTCAAAATAATATTTTTTTACTTTACCAAATAATAAAAAGTGATTTACTTATGATAACAGCCGTTTAACCAATATTTGTCTATTCCAATAGGAAAGTGAAATACCCCTATTGAGCCGGGTTGATGCAATCAATAACCTTGTAATAAGATTCCAAGTGCCGTAACGCACGGAACCGGAGAAAGCAATATCCTAGGCAATATCCCAGAATTGTCAAAACATATGTTTTTCTTCTCATAACGCATTAGAAAAATCAAAGTACACTCCGGTAAGTAATTTACTTGACTAGGTCCATGGATGCATATAAATTACACCTGCTAAGCTAGCACTTCTTTTCTTGCAAAACAAGTCCCAACCAACAACAATTTACAAATATAAGAAGACTTCAATCAATTTATCTTGATCTGAAAAATGTCGTGTTTTCCATTTAGGAGGAAAAAACCAAGAGATGGGAATATGGTCACCTATGGTACCCCTGTTGTAAAAGTCGGGCCAACTGCTGCTCATGCTACTGTTGTGACCGGAAAGAAAAGAAAGGGTCACAAGAAAAGAAGAGGGGATTACGGCGGTGGTGGTGACTGCGGAGATTGCTGCTGCTTCGGCGGTGGGGCTTGTGATGCCGGAGGTGGGTGCGGTGGAGGAGGTGGTGGTGGAGGGTGCGGCGGAGGAGGTGGTGGTGGAGGGTGCGGCGGAGGAGGAGGTGGCGGTTGAATTTTATAGCTTGCTTATGTAATCATATCATATATGCTGAAGTCTGCGCACTTCTATTCCTATTTTGATTTGCTGATATGGTGGCGGTAGCCGTTGAAGACTTTGAAGTTTCATTATTAATTTATTACTGAAGCCTTGACCTTGTGCATCTTTTGTATAAAGTACTCGGATTTATTTTTTATTTTTTCCTTTTACGAAATATAAAAGTGGATTGCAAGTGATGTACAAGTATTTTTATTTTACCCTAATATTCTTATTCCATAACGTGGTAGTTTTGGGTTTTCAGTTCTTCCTTCAATTTGGATTTTAAAGATACTGTTTTTCAAAAACTTAAATGAATTACAACGTCTTGTTTTGAGTGTTTTTTTTGTTCAATCAGAGTCTTATAGTTATCGTTCAGCTATTATGAATCCAAATTGTATTGTTATCATGGATCTAGATTTGTGAATTTGTTCCACATCCTTCCTCTTTCATTTGAAGTATCGTGTTGATGGTTTGGTTGATTGTTATAAAGTACGTTTGGTTTCTCATAATGTTTCTCATATTTGCGGGTTCGATTATAATCGCACTTCTAATGCGGTGGTTAAAACTTCTACTTATTCTGTCTCATTTCAAATTGTAAACGTTGACTTTCAATACTTCCTCCGTCCCAATTCAAGTTGCAATTTAACTATTCATTTAGTCAAAACTTCTTAACTTTGACCCCAAAATTGAATAGGTGTATACGTATAGATATTATTGAGTGATACCTTATTAGATTTGTTATGACATATATTTTCAGAATATCAACTTTTTACAAGTTTTAGTTATCCTTAATAAAAGATATTAAAGATCAAACATTTTTTGAGTCAACTGTTGAAAGTCAAAGTGTGCAGCTTGAATTGAGACAGAGGGGGTATGAATTTCTATAATACCCCAAGCCCTAATTTTCCTTTTCTCCTTTCTCCTTTCTCCTTTCTCGCTCAAACCCAACTCCTTTCTCCCCCCAAACCCGATTCCTTTCCTAGTTCGCCGCTCCTCCATTTTTTGTTCCCTCAAAGCCGATTCCTTTCTCTGATTCTTTTTTTCGTTCGCCACTCCCCCATTCTCCATTCGCCTGCGCCTGAAATCGCCGCAGCCACTGAGGAACACGCCGCTGAAATTGCCACATCCGCTGAGGACCTTCGTTTGCCACTGAAATCGGCACCGCTGGAATGCGGGCTGGGGGTGGGGTGACGCGGTTGGGTCAGATGCGAGTTGAGATGGCGCCACTATGTCAGATTCGGGTTAGGTCGACGGTGGTGGAGGTGGGGAGCGGAGTTACAAGGTGACGTCGACGCTAGGTGGTGACAAAGATGAAGGTGGGCATTTTTGGAGGTGGTAACGAGGGGCGTTTGTGAAGGTGGTGGCATTATGGCGGTGGTTGAGGTGGTGCTCACGCTAGGTGGTGGGGGTGGTTTCGAGCTGGGCGGTAGACGGTGGTGGTTTATGTCGAGAGAGGTAGTGGTTTGTGGCAGGGTAGGTGGTGGTTATGGGTTGTGGTGGCCGGAGCTAGTAGTTGTGGTGGTTGTGGTGGCCGGAGCTAGTGGGTTGGTGGTGGTGACCGCTGGGGTAAGGGAGGGATATGATGAGGAAGAAGAAGAGAAAGGGTAAAATGGGAAATGAATTTTCAGCTTTGGTCCAAAGGATATTTCGTTCATTTTAAGTCGGTTGATGGTTGAAAATGGTCAGTCAATGCCGTAATATAGTTTTTAGGGATTATATTTGCACTTATATAAAGTAGTTAGGGTTGTTTTTGTATTTCAAATTATCTCAAAGTTATATGTACACCCACTGAAGTATATAGAGTCATATTTGTATATATCCCCTGAATTTTTTACACTCATATCCCTAATTTTATGCTGAAAGTGCCAATGTAACTCTGCAAAACAAGAAAATATCAAAATAACCAGAATCCTAAAGCAAAATGTGCATTTATAGCGCTTTAACCTATTTCCGGCGTTGACTTAAGAAATCAGCCGTTGATCGAGTCTGAAATGATGAAAAAATCCCTTAACTTTAAACTGAATTTTGTTCTCCCCTTACCCCTCTTCAACATTTTTTTTTCTTTTAGAAACATAAAATGACCATTACTTTTTTTAATACTTTTTTTCTTCTTCCGCAACCAACCGCCACCACCCTCCCGCCCCCTTTTCCCCGTCAGCCCCTCCCTCTTCCACATGCAGCAACCCGTCACCCACCACCACCCACCCATCCCCTCTCCCCTGTTAGCCTCTCCTTTTTCCATCCTGTCGTCAGCCAAAACCCCCCACCGCTCCAAACCTTATACCAATCCAAATTTCTACCCCTTCCTCCATCTTCTCAAACCTTCTGCCAAATGTCGTCGAGGTTGACTTTGCACGCCACCCTAGGGACGACAACTGATCAGAGCTGAAGATGCCGAGATCCGATGCCGGAGCTCCGTAGGTGGTGTCGATAGCTACACGCAGCTGACTATTTCCAATCTACGATGAGAGAAATACTATCCGTCCATACTGCCCCCCTTGAAACATCGAAGGTGCGGAATTTTTTGTTCAAATCGACGTGACCCATATCAATCTGAGAGGGTGGTACGGAGGGAGTTGTGAGGAGGTGCATCTCCGGCGGCGGAGTTTGAGGAGGACGAAGGCAGTGTAGGGTGAAGAAGAAAGAAGAAGAAAAAAAGGGGAATTAGTTGAAGAAAGAATAAGGAAAAAGGGGAAAGAATTCGAAGAAAGAAGAAGAAAAGTGCATTTATGTCTTTTTTTTCTTTTTTAATATGGGGTAAAATGGTCATTTTCTTAATTTCGGTCAAATTTTTTTGTTGACAATCGAAGTCAACAACGTCTAGGGTAAGATTGACACTTTCGACCTAAAGGTAGGTTTATTTTAGCACTTACCTCCAATTTATTTATTTTGATTATATTTAATTTGATAAAATTTAATTTAATTTTTATTTCTGTCAATTCAATTTACATAAGTTGAAAATTACATTACTTATTCTATTATTAATATAATTCATGAATTTGAATTAAAAGAGTTGGTTCATGTTTTCTTTGGAGTATTAATTTATGGAATGGTTTTTCACAAGACAAATACATTTCAATTTAATCACTCATAGTGAAGGAATAGTCTTCATAACATAAATTATTCACGATGGAAAAGAAAAGGCGTAGCATCACCAGGACGTTAATTTTCATGAACAAGAGAAAATTTTAAAATATCAATATAGAAAACGCTGGTTTTGACGTTGCCCGAAAACTATGTTTTAGAAATATTATGTTAAAAAGTTGATTTCTTTTTATTGGGACTAATAAACTTCTTTACATACTACACTGAGGCCTGAAAAGGTTTAGTCACTATAAAAGGATATACTTACCCTACGTAATATAGATTAAAAGATTATTCGTGAGTAATTCGTTTAGGAGTGAATAAAAATGTGCCAAAAAAATTCTTTTTTTTTTTGCATTTTCAAAATATAATTTGTGTTAAACACTTTTCAAAATTACGATGGGTTCTCATAAAATTCACTCAATACCCGATCAAAGAGTAAAATGTATTCTTGGAATTGGAAGACAAGTGCTTTTAGGGTGAGTATGAATTTTAGTTCTTTTAGGCAGAAAGTGGTTGATTACTTATTGTGATTATGCATGAAAATGAATAAAGCAGTGCTTTAAAGGCAGATATTGTTATGGTCTAGATTAGCTAATCCCAAGAGCATATATAGAGTATAGACGCATTCATAAAAGAACAGAATAGAAAACGTGTAAATGTAACTGAGTGAGTATATAAAACCTTAGGCTTCAACTATCGAAAGCATTAATATGAATTAAAAATATCTTTTAAAAACCATTAAAGAACATAAAAGATAACATTTGAATGGAACTGAGTATATAAACCTTCAACTTCAACTTCCAAAAGCGTTTACAATCCTCAAATTATCATCATTCATTTGAAAGAGAAAAAAAACACAAGAAGAGAACTATAGCAAATGTTGATACTATGCCCTCTTTCATATACTTAATATCTAAAGCCATGTTCTTTAAAACGGTGACCACATCGCCACAATGATGCAAATTTCTTTCCTTGATCACACTGCCCGGTCTGTAATGGTACAACCTTGCAAAATGCATCGACTAAGTTCAATGATCTATAACATGTTTTATCATATGTCTGATATAAGGTACTCAATAATTGGGAGAAGAGCACATATAAAGCAATAATGTTCAGGAGATTCAGAACATGGAAATAAGCAGAGCTCTAACCTACTTAACAGTTTGTTACCTCTCATGAAAAAATTGATGTAAAACGGTTCAATCCATCTTAGTCTGAGCCACCTCAGCCTTCTTCTTTTTCATCTCGCTCAACAACTTAAACGTCCACGTCTTTTCCAACTGAACCACGTGAAATTTTTTGTCGACCTCCCTGTGTTAACTTGTGCGATTTTATAGTTAGCTCTCATTGACATTAGCTCCTCCTTGACTGTGCTGAATTCTCTATCTATAGATTCCAATTGAACCTTGACTTCTAACACATCATCCTTCGTAACCTTGGGTGATTACAATCCCCAAGAATATCCAACGTGAGATCCTTTAAGGCTTCACAAATATCCTTGATATCCTTTTGAGGTTTGTAGGTGCTCGCTGTAAGTACAACCAGTGGCTTAACATTGTAGACAACTTCTATGCCCAACTCCACCCTCCACTTGTGGATCATAACCAAACATTCAAGGATGGATGTCTTCAACCACTGATAGTTCCTGATGAGATTATTTTTCAAGTGAAAAGAATCCCTCTCCGACTTCAAATGCTCCAGATTGTCCAGGCTGGTGGAACATCAGACTCCTCATCATGCACCACTCTTTCACCATCTAACTTCATTATGCATACATGTACATTATGTGGCAAAGCATTAGTGGAATTAAGGCAGTGTTGAGGGAATTTCAAAACATTTCTTTATTAATGAAATGAAGTTAGTGGTTTGTTTTTTAGAAATGAAAGAGGAGGAAATGACAAGGCTTACTGAGATCTTGCAGGTGCAGAAAGGGAGTTTTCCAATGAGGTTGGGTTTGCCACTCTAAACTTTCAGATGGGATAAGAAATCTTGTGAGGTTTTACTAGATAGAATCAGTGAGAGATTGAATGCATTGGATTAAAAAAATGCTGTTGTACGGAATACCGAGAAAGAACAAGCAAAGAAAATAAAGCGAAAGACAAAACACCAGAATTTACGTGGTTCACCAGGTCAACCAAGATCGAATTCCACTAGAGAGAAATGCCAGAATTACAGATTTCATACTCTTTACCAATCCTATCTCTTAGGGTTAAAATAAAAGGACGAGACACTATATATAGCCCTTTCTGCCTTAAACCCTAACGGCTTTGGGCCCAAAAACATTTTGGCCCAAACTGGAACAGAAGACAGAATGCCAAAAATAGCCCAACCTGTCGAAGCGGCTAATACGTATTCAAGGCATACCAACAAATCTCCACCTTGACTTGAATCCTCAAAGCAGA
>JAULKM010100583.1:3366-26282 GCA_032355605.1 Rubia tinctorum
GACGCCACCAACATAGAAAACCAAACTTCTCACTCTAATAAAAAATGGTACAATTTTCATTTTATCCGTTCCAATAAAAATAATATACTTTGAAAATCATCCAAAATAGCAAAAAAAAATATGTTGTCGAATCTCCACAATGTCCTCTTTAATTTTAATAAGTTTTAAACTGGGCCCACAATTTTCCCAAAATATCCATACTTTTCTACAATTATTATCAAACATCAACTTGCATAAAATAGCAAGTCAAAAGCAAATGCGTCATTTTTATTTTTATTGAGACGAAGTTAATATAATATTTGGAAAATAGCCCGACAGTTAAAGTCAATTTATTATGATTGGAATTTCAATTTGTTGTGTCAAACTTACCAACTCCCCTTATATTTGTCCTTCTTTGACCAATTTTTTTTCATAAATTGTTTTACCATCGATATCTTTTGTTATATACAATAACGGACATCATTAGAAATGTATTTGATTCTCTGTAACGTGTAGATTTTAAAAAGTAAATATTTATTATCTGTTATCATATGAAACTAAAGCTATCGATGACCAAACATGCTTTGGAAAAATATCAAGGAAAAGTGGGAAATAAACATTGGATCAGAGTTAGTATGTAATATCGAATTTGGATGTAGATTTTCTCCGGTTGTTCAACTTCAACTACATATGTCAAATTAAAAATCCCAAAATTTTGAAGTAAAATATATAGAATAAGAAAAATGTCAAACCCTATCCATTAATCATCCGCACGTAAGCTTATTCACTTTACATTCTCATTTATATGTAGTCTTTTTTTTTAAAGCTGCTTTTTACGTATCTATCGTAAAGTGACAATAATGATATGATGGATGTAAGCTGTCAAGAGGATCGATGAATTGTGTCACAGCCAAAAAGTGAAGAACAACAAAATCATGTAGATATGTAATCAATTAATCACCAGAATCTCTAAAGGTTAAGCCTCATTATAATGTCTGGTTATTTGTACGTACTACCAAACAGCGCACTTAGTGGTTGTTGCGTTAGGATTGGTGTTGACTAATTTGTTAAAACTAACGTTTGAAAATTGTTGTATTTACATATATAAGTTGAAAAAAAAATCATACGGTTTGGGAGTAAATATGTCAAGAATGGGTGATGTAATGATGAGAAAGGGATCTTTCTTGCTAATCTGTTTCGTACATCACGGCTTCTTCACGTACTTTTAATTGCTAGTTTATCAAGAAAACTGATGATGGGGTAATCTGATAAGACAAAATAAGTTGTTAGTACTATTTCATTCAACAAGTATTATAAAAACGGTCAACATTATAACCGCATATATTGGCATTTAGTGTGTTATGGAGAACTTAAATTATAAATAAATATTGTTAGGGATATTCAGGTATAAATAATCCATGCCTATAGTTCCTTCTTTTCCTGATTTCGAGCAGGGGCAACATGGAACCAAAAGTCAGCTGAATCCGGTAACATCTGGTCAAGGACCTTATGGTTATTATGGGAAGGGATCCATGCCCTTATGTATCCGGGGAATTCTGGACCTGGGCCTTACTCGGGTTGCACGATTTCTCAATTAATGTGTCATTTCCCCTCACACAGAGGCTCATCGAGGCTTGTATCAAAATAGAGTTCCTTCATCCAGAGGAGAGACAGGAGACACTTTGAAGAGATAGTTAGACAGGTTGATAGGGCCAATGGGGCAGGTTGCAGGATACCCTTTTAGCCTGTTTATAACCTCTATTCGATGGTCAGTATATACAAAACCACTGGATGGGCTTCCTACATATGGTGGCTATTCCGATCCTAGAGAGTTTATTCAAACATTTCTAAGTCCGGTGAACTCTCAGGATTTTGATGAGAGGCTGACATGCAAGCTTGTAGGGAGTTATCTTCAAGAGAAAGCCCAAGAATAGTTCAACAAGTTGCCCAGGGGTTCTCTGCACTCTTACTAAGATTTTAGTGGGGCTCTTTTAAGCCAGTATGCCCAGAAGAACAAGTTCACTAAGACGTTGCCCGAATTGTACCAAACCAAGCATAGACAAGGGGAAACTACGAAGACTTTCTATCCTAGATAAGTGGATGAAAGTTTGAGAGTAGGGGAAAGTACAAAGAACGAAGTGATCCAAGGGTACTTGATAGGAATGCAGGATATGGAGTTATACAATAAGTTAACTAAAAACACCCCTCAAATCCTTTAAAATCTTTAGGAGGTCATTGAGCAGTACTCAAAGGTGGAGAAGGCTGCCAAAATTAAGAGAGAAGTCTTGGTGGAGAAACATAGGAAAACTAATGGTCCTTGTAGAAAGAAGCCGGTCAAGATAGCTAGGCCAAGATTTGGAGGTATACGCCTATGGGTAGATCTCCGAAGCAAACTTTAAGCATACATCAGGGTATGTTTCGGGCACCCCCTTCGATGAGAGATTCAACATGAGTTATGGAAGCAAGGAGAGCCTTGAACATATATTGTGATCATCACAAGGATTATGGCCATGATACGAATGATTGTAACCATCTCAATATGGAGATTGAGAGTTGTGCAAGAGAAGGTAGACTTCGAGATTTGGGGCCTCGATTGGAAGAACGTAGGAGACCCCCGAGACAGAGGAACGAGTCAAAATTGGCAGCCATATAGAAGAAATCAGTATAATGGAAGCAGAATTTATAGGGAACCTAGAGAATAGGGTCAGGAAATACAGGATAAGAGATCCCGTGATCAGCCTGGTGGGAATCAGGGGAACATAAATGGGGATAACCTAGCAATTCATAGAGTAATTAATGTGTTTAATGGGTGTGTGGGGAAAGGTCTTTGAATACAATTATGAAGGCCGATTCACATCATATTCCTACTAGGGAGCCACGATACAAACGGTTACGAGCAAGTGAGACTATTACATTTTTAGAGGCAGGCGCAGTTTCGAACCAAACTCCACATGGTCTTCTCAGCAATTATCGGGAACTCCTTGGGAAGGAGAGTGTTCATCGATGATGGGAGTGGTGTCGAGGTGATGTTTGCAAACTGATTTGACCAGTTGGATATAGGTCACAGTAATTTGAAAAGTTCTGCTTTGACATTGTCGGGATTTACGGGTAAAACCGTATTTCCTTTGGGGGAGATTACATCATTGGTATGAGTAGTTGATGGAGAATAGACTATACTTTTGCAGTCATCGATGCATATTCACCCTACAATGTGATCCTCGGTCGACCATGGATGTGCTAGGTTCAAGCAGTATGGTCCCCTTATCACTTGATGATGAAGTTTCTTACGGAAAAAGGAGTGGCCGCTATTCAGGGAGACTAGGAAGTGGCAAAGAGTTGCAACCTTATAGCTATGAAAGGAGCGATAAACAAAACTTTGGTACAAGGGGAAGTTGGTTTGGCTGACACAAAATAGCTTCCCATTTGAGACTTGGGCATGGTGGCCATTTGAAATCGATGCCTAAGAACATTAAGGAGAAGTTTAGGATTCCATTCGATGGGTATAGTGATATATTTTTTTGGAGCACTTCTGATCTTACAGGGGTATCGTCGAAGTTAGCAGTTTACAAGTTAAATACTAATCCCTCAATAAAGCAGATAAAGCAGAAAAGAAGAGTGTTCTCCCTAGAGAGGGCATAAAAAAATTAAGCTAGAGGTAGAGAAGTTGCTTAAGGCAGAATTTATCGAGGAGGTACTCTATAAAGAATGGTTGGCTAATCCGGTGATGGTCCTGAATCATGATGGAGCTTGGCGGATGTGTATTGACTTCACTGACCTACATAAATGTTGCCCCAAAGACAATCATCATTTACCACCAATCGATAAGTTAGTGGAAGTCATAGCTGGATATCAAGTTTTGTCCTTCTTCAATACTCATAAGGGATACCACCAGATATTGATGGCAGGGGAGGATAAGGATAAGGTTTCGTTCATCACTGACGTGGGAATATTTTTTAAAATAAAAATATGTTGTTTGGGCTTAAGAATGCGGAAGCGACTTACTAACGATTGGCGGATAAGTTATTCGAAAAGAAAACATGAAGAAACATTGAGATATATGTGGATGATATGGTTGTCAAGAGGAGGGATCATGGACAATTTTTAGGAGATTTGAAAGAGACATTCGAAGAGATTTGAAGGGCGAATTTAAAGTTAAACCCAGCCAAATGTAGAGTCGGTTTCTATCAAAAGGGGCAGAAAAACATTTTCCTTTCTTTGATGTTCTAAGAAGAGCCAAGAAGTTCGATTGGACCAATAAATGTGAGGAGGCATTCAAACATTTGAAGGAACATTTTCGAGTTCTTGGCTAATAATACTGTGTTGGTGAAGGAAATAAGAAGGCAACAACATCCAATATAATTTGTGAGTCGTCCTTTGTATGGGATCGAAATAAGGTGCACAGCTCTCGAGAGGTTGATTCTGGCACTGGTTTATGTGGCACGAAGATTGCGTCTTTATTTCCAGGGATATACCATAGTGTTGCTGACTAATCATCCAATCAAGAAGATTCTATTAAAACCAGAAGCTTCAAGGAGAATGATGAAATAGGTTGTTGAGCTAGGAGAATATGACATCCAGTTTTAGTCGAGAACAGTGTTCAAGGGTTGAGCCCTTGCAGAATTTATAGTGTAAACCATGGAGCCTACCAAATCAAGAAAGGATGTTCAGAAGAACGATGTGTCGAAGCTGTATGTGAACCGTTCTTCGCACTCGAGGGGAAGTGGAGCATGAGTGTTTCTCACTAGTCCCGAAGGTAATGATTACCCGTATGCGTTGCACTTTACGTTCAAAGCCACTAATAATGAAGATGAGTATGAAGCCTTGATTACAAGACCTTTTCTAGATAAGGGGCTCAAAGTTGAGAACTTGGAAATATTCAGTGACTCACACATTATAGTTCAACGAGTCAAGGGGGAATATGAGGATAGAGAACACAGTTTGCAGCGATATTGGAGGTAGTGAATCCTTTTCTAAATGGCTTCCAAACTTACACCTTGACACATGTGCCAAGAGAGGAGAACTATAAAGAAGATGCTCTGAGAAAGCTTGCTTCATCGGACCTTGGGATTCAATCCCAAAAATAATTACTTATGGAAACCTTGAGTGAGCGTAGTTTCGAGGAATAAGCGGTGATGGTCTTTGAAGAGGGATAATCTTGGATGAGACCTACTATCAGTTACCTTCAAGATGGAGGTTCTTCCACAATAGACAGTCGAAGAAAGAAAGATAAGGTTGAAATCTCAGAGGTATGTGTTGCAAGATGGAGTTTTATTTCGGTGAGGTCATCTCCATCCACTGCTTTGATGTGTCACTCCTTTTGAAGCTGACTATTTGACTAGAGAGGTTCATGAAGGTATATGTGGTAGCTATCAAGGGGCTCGATTTGTGATGAGGAGGCTCATTCGAGCCGGATATTACTGGCCTATAATGTTTGATGATATTAATAGGTACATTCAAGTCTGCCATCAGTGCCAGAGACATGCATCAATTATCCATATTCCTCAGGAGGAGATGATGTATATACATAGCTCATGGCTGTTTGATAAGTGGGGAATCTATATTGTAGGAACTTTTCAAGAGGCTCCAGGATTGTTCAGGTATCTTATCGTAGCTATCGACTATTTCACAAAGTGGGTCGAGGAAGAACTGTTGACAAATATGACGGGGAAGTCTGTAATTGCATTCTGCTGGAAGAACATTATTTTTCACTTTGGTATTATGAAAAATATAATAATAGATAATGGATGATCCTTTCAAAAGGTGGTGTGAGGAATACAAGATTCAGTAGAATGTGACAATTGTATATCATCCCCATGCGAATGGGTAAGTCGAGGCCACTAACCATACCATTGTTAATGGAATCTGAGCAAGCTCGAGGGGGCTGAGGGGAATTAGATATGTGAGTTGCCCAGTTTTTCATGGGCACATCGAACAACTGAATCTCCTGCTACGGGAGAAACACGGTATAGTTTGGTTTATGGTTATGAGGTTGTGATCCCCGCATAAATTGGAGTACCAGCCTCAAGGGTGATAGCGGTTTCTGAAGGAGAAGCTAATGAAGACAATCTTCTTATGAACCTCGAACTGGTGGAAGAAAATCAGGAGTTAGCATCTCTAGATGAAACTAAAGTGAAGGAGAAACTTAAGCGTTATCATGACCGAAGGGTTCGAAAGTTCTAATATAGCCTAGGAGATCTTGTTATGAGGAAAAATGAGCAGAGTCGACATGAACCTGATGGGAAGTTGGATAAAGTGGGAGGACCCTTCAAAGACACTGGATCATATTAAGGAGGTAGTTACACCCTCGAAGGTATAACGATGATCAAATCCCAAGACAGTGGAATGTCGTCAATTTGCAAAATTATCATCAACTTTGAAGGAGCCGGCCTGTGGACAACTGTATGTCGAAACGCTGCATCGAGGGTCAAATTTTTATGATGTATGTTGAAACACTGCATCGATAGTTAGAATTGTATGATGTATGTTGAAACACTACAACGAGAATCATAATTATACGATGTATATTGAAATGCTGCATCGAGAATCAGAATTAATGATGTATATTGAAATGCTGCACTAATGGTTAGAAATGTATGATGCATGTTGAAACGCTGCATCTGGATTTGTACACAACACGCTACATCCTAATTTACCTTTGTCTCAGGTTTGTATGCCTTGTGCTGCAACTGATTGAATAAAAAAATACATGCTGAAATGCTGCTATTGTCTCTTATATTACACATTGCATGTCGAAACACTGCAATTGTTTTTATTTCACATGATGAAACGTTGTGATAATAAGCAAGACTTGAACACATTATTTTAAAAAGTAAATTCAAGCGGGAGTTTTATAAATACTGCACATTATAACTTGGATGGATATACAAAAATATTCCCATAGCTGCCAAAGGCTTCAAGGAACCAAATTCCTTAACTTCTCTTCTAGCTTCTCAAAATTTTCAATTTTGAAGCCTATTTCCTGTTGAAAGTCACGATTTTTTTTTCTTCTAAGGATACTCGGAAGGATCAAATGTGAACCGAGTATGAGGACATTTTGGACGTCATCTTTTAGATCATTCATTCGGGAATCAGCTCTACGAGCACTTCTTTTATTACCAGAAGTTTTTGTCTTCCTTGTATTCTTAGGGGATGTGTGAGTCCTCGAGGACTTACAGGAACTAGGATTCTTCTTAACCTTCGAAGTACCGACTAAAGATGCTCTTGACCCCCCCTATGTGAGAACATATCCAAGGGAATTCCTTTAGCCATTTTGTTATGGTCCCATAAACTTATTTTTCACGGGTAGTTCCATCAATGAACACCTTGCAACCCAATTGCCCATGGATTTGAGTAAAAAACAGGAATATCATCAATAAGTTTGGGGTGGAGAACATCATGATATAGCCTGTGCGCTCGAACACTCTAAGCATAAACCTTAATGGTGGCATTTAATTCTTTATTTTCCTATTCTATTCTAGTGTTTTCGAAAGCTAGGAAATCACATAACTTAGAGTTTTCTTCGAGAGTTTCAGTTAGCTTGCCAACCTCCAAAATAGTAATTTTATGTTGCCCAACCATATCGTCAACCTTGGCTTTATACTTATATGCTTCGTTTTGGCTACTGTTAAGTCGAACCTGGTATATTGGTAGTCTCTTAGTATCCACAAGGCATTGGGAGAGGGACCCAAATTGACACATTATTTGAGGAATAGTGCCGTGATAACTCATCTCAGCATGATCGGAGTCATCAATAATTTCGAGAGGTACAACCCTATTATACTTTCTTGCCTCGAGATATTTTAAAAGGCTCTGTATTGGAGGATGATTACCGCTCTGCCAGGAATTTAGCTCCACGTTATTTCTACAAAGCTCTTTTAAAACGTCCTGCCTTGAGGGATGACTACTATCACGCCAGAAGTCTAACTCTATGTTGCATTTGGCAAAGTCCAACATCATCTTCATTATATCTACTCTAGTGTTATCTAATTCTGCTTTGGTTTTAAAGAGTTCTTGGTAGGCTCTTGGTAATTATTTCTTCACAACATTAAACTACGGAGACAGGAAAATATCAGAATTAAAGGAAGAAATATATCTATTTAATAAGAGAATCTTCAAAATATAAAAGGAGGCTTCGAGGGAAATTACAAAAGTTACCCTACCCTAGAGGAATTTTCTCATTTTTCATCAACAGAAGGGGTCGCTTCAGTGAAGGCCTTATTTTCTTTGTCTCCAATCACCTCATGCATTTCCTTCTCAGTTAACCCCTCTAGGGGAAGAGCGTGAAGACCTTCTACTGTATAAAACCAATTCAAAGACTTTAAGAAGTCTGGAAAAGTAAACTAAGACCTTCGCCTTTTATCTCTTCCTCCAACTCTTTGTTGAAGTTGTTGCTGACATCTTTAGGAGCAAGCAACGACTTTAAGAACTCGATTTTCTCAATGGGAAGGATAGGGATGAGTTTAATAGAATCTCCTCATCGATGATGGAATTGTAGCCAATGTCCTTCACCATCTTGAGAAGATCGTAGAAGAGGCTATAGAGTTTCAGTTTTTTTCATTAGTTTATCTTTGAAAGCCTCAAGCAAGGAAGCTTCAACCTCAGGGCAGCTAATCCTCTGTAGCTCCACTTTTTCAAGATAAATATTTTTATTCTCCTTCTCGAGATTGGAAATGTTCTCCTTTGCCTCCTTGAGTTCCTTCCTCAAGAGGATCAACTCAACATCCTTCTCCTAAGCCTCGAGGTTCTTTGTTTAGGGTTTATGAAATTTCCATTGTTTAGCACCCAACACTGCCAAGAAGGAGGAAAGGGAGGAACAAGTTGATTCAAAGTGTTGGGATACCTGATATATATACGTATATAAAAGATAAGCAGTTATAAAAAAGGAAAAAGGGAGATAAGAGATAAGAAAAGTTCGAGGGTGTAAACAAACCTTAGGATCTTCAACTAAACCTCCCCCAAATTGTCTTATCTGAGACAGGGCCACCGGAGGGGTTCGAGAGAGCACTAGTTGAATGAAGATAGGAATTTGAGGTGTATGATCATTTTTCTCCTTTTTATTTTTGTTGTATGAGGAAGTCTCTTCTAGATCCTTCCTTTTGAGCTTATCATCGGTGGTTTACTCGTCCGTACCCTTGGCCAGGTTATTCGAGGCAACCAGAGGAGGATTACCGGGATTGCCTTTGGTGCAACCACCTTTCTTCAAGGCATCACCAAGACCCACTGCAAGTAAAATTATAGATAGTTATAAACAAAAAAAATAAAAGAAGATATGAATAGCAGCAAGTTCTATTACTAAGACACCTTCGAGGACTTTCGAAGGGTTAAAAATTTTGGAATTAATCTCGAGAGGGGGTTTTCGTATGAGCTTCTTAGGGTTTGATTGTGAGATATTTCCTTCTTTGATATCTCTTCTGCTTCTTATCTCCTTCAGAGCCACCTTCAATAGCTAGGCGTTGTAACTTCTCTAACCTTTTGCATTCAAGCTTCTGGTAGACGAACTTGTTATAAACTTCAGGCGACCAAATAAAGCCATCGATTGAAGGCTTATTGTGAAAATTCTTATAATCAATATATGTGGCTAGCAGGAGGTTCTTGGCGCCCTCGAGATCCTTAGGGAAAAAATAATTATTTCCTTTCTAGGACCGAGCACCACGTCTTCATCCCACTTGGGGACCTTATACCTTTGGTTTCAGTCAAAGGTGAACCCTCGATCTTTCCACTCTGATGAATTGGAAGGGGTTGTGAAGGCCTTCTACTTCGTCCATCTACTAGCGAAGGAAAAAAAGTATTTTTCTTGTTCCCGCTATACAATGAGCGAAGTAACCTATATTTGTTTTAATATCGAGCTCGTCACATCTTGTAATAAACATCATGATAATTACTATCATATTCAGGTGAACTTGTGCCAGATTAACTCTAAACTCCCTGAGCATCTTCAAGAACAAATAGATGAAGAGGAAGCAGAGCCTTGATCAGATGTGTTTAAGATAGATGGCTGACCTTCTAGCGGATTTGCAGGAGACTCTCCTAACCCCCCAAAGGGAGTAAACTGACGTCTAAAGAGATTCTTTGACCAAGAGGAATCGTATATAAAATCTTCGATATTGGATCTGAATGCTCAGAAAAATGTTCGACATCTTGAGCCTTAGAAGATGTACTTTTATCATTAGTTGTATCATCCTCATTAGCAGGGGGCTCACTTGAGAATGCTCTATCTTCTTCGGCTTCGAGGGTAAACTTATTCAGGGGGCATCACTTTTGGACACCTTTCTTCTTCCTCGAAGATGCCCTTGAAGAAGCTTCACCCTCGTTTACTTGAATCTTGAGTTCTATTCTCCTTGTTATGAGTGAAACCCTCAAGGAAACCTTTCCTTTACCAGCCGTAAGAAGAATAGGAATTTTCCTGGAGACATATCATTGATCACAAATCCATCGGGATTATAGTCTGTATGGCCGATCTCATCGACTTCTGCATTGGGAACCGATCAAAATTCCTTGATTCTTTAGATTCAAAACCTGATCCCTCCATTCCTGGCTAGTGAATTCTATCTTCTTTCGTATGAATCTCATCGTCTAACCCCCTCTCGTTAGAAATTTTACCAGGTGTAGAAGATCCGGTAGCCATTACGAGAAAAATAGGGAAAAGTAAGAATGGAGAGGAAAATGAAACTTACTTTTAAGAAGAAATGGAGTAGTGGAAATGGTTGAGAGAAGTCTATGTGTTGATAATCCCCTCTTCAAATAACCTGTGAATAAAATGAGAGGCAGTTAAGCAAAGGGGCAGTTATGAAGGCTGAAACGGCGGCCGGATAATGATTATCTTGAGAAAAAAATATGAAAAGTTGAATAAGTGTGAGAATATTTTGATATCTTCCATAAAAAACTGACATCCACGCATTTTTCCCCAAAATAAAACAAAATGGGGTCCTTACAAATCCTGAAAAGGTCTAGGTGAGAAAACTAAACATCACTTAGAGACTCGAAAACAGTTCCCGTGACTAAGAGATATCGAGACATCATAACGAGCACTACTAGACTTTAATCTTTGGGTCAATATTGTTGAGGTATTTCAAGAACTTCCATACCTCGAGTTATTCTAGATCTCAAGTGCTTCTGACCTAGAAGATATCTTTAGTTTCCTAGGGGCTTTTGATGATGGTCTAATCTAATAAGCCCAAATAAGTTGTTAGGCCTATTTTGACCTAGCAAGTATTAGAGAAACGGTCAACATTATGACTGCATTTATTGGCATTTAGTGTGTCATGGACAAGTTAAGCGATACAAATATATTGTTAGGGTTATTCAGGTATAAATACAAGGTATGTCTACATTTTAGTATTCATTCATTCATCTCATACGATATTCATAGAATATAATAACTTTGGCATCAAAGATTTTTTCCCTAGAACACTCCGGGGTTTGTTCTTTGCATATCGCAACCAAGGAACTTGTGGTCAGCTTGATCGGATTCGAGACACATCAAGAACAAGTCCTTCCTAAGGACCTTGCGTGGTCATTTTCTATAGAGTTTATTTTTGCTTAATCGAACTGAACCTAACTCAATGAACTTTCTCACGTGGAGAGGTTATGATCATACTATGTGACAATTAATTCATATTGATAAAAAGAGTTGTAGAACATGACATAATTTCGAGATGAGAATAGACTGGTGTCTACTCCATTAACACGCACCATTTTTTGATGAGATCTCATCTACCTAGTGAAGTGAATGAGATATGAAACTTTTAGTATAAGTTAAGTATAATTTTTTTACAAGTGCAAGTATAAGGGTTTTGGAGAAGGGAAATTGCATTCCTAGGATTTTACGGGTGAAGTGTGTCAATAGTGGTAATAATTTAAGTCAGTGCATAAAGGAAGGTGGTTGAGCTGACTTATATCCTTTAATTATTGCACTCCAGGATGGCATTTCTGAAATTGGAACTAGTTTCGAAGCAAACAAAAATTTTGTGAGTCGCGGTTACAAAATTGATTCCAGTGTCGGGATAGAATTTGGCATTGTAAAAAATTCGTTGATATGATTTTGGACATGTTATGAGTTTGGAACATATCTCGGTTTTTTTCAAGCATTACTGGGCAGTACGTGCATCCAATTTTTGAACGTGTATAGTATAAATCTTTCTTCCTCCCCATCCTCGAAACCAAACTCCGGCTTACCACCTCTCCAATTTTTGTTCGAAACATGAATACTAAATCTCCCCAATTCATATTCAATAATAATGGTTAGAAATAAGGGAAAAGCAAGTAAAAAATTCATCACTGTCTCAATTTCGTGGTGAAGACACATTGGTAAATATATGTTTTGAAACCCGCGGATTTACCTATATGGGTTGGTATATAAACCCATATGGATCCCTATATATGTTGAAACTTGCGGGTTGAAAACCATATGGGTTCATGTATGGGTTGAAACTTGTGGGTTAATCCATTTTTTACCCATGAGTTGAATAATTATTTACCCATAGTTTGTGCGGGTTTCAACCCAACCTATTTGTGATCCGACCCATTTTTGACCCATCATAAAACGGATCAAATTGGCCATAACCTTTTTTTAACAACCCATATTACCCGACCCTTATTCGACATGTCCGCCCATTTTCCATCCCTAGTTATGTTCAATGCCTGAAATGCACAATAACCAAGGTGTTGCGCTCAAATTTCATAGTTAATTTAAATTTTGAATACATATTACATCATTTCCGCCCTCATTATTTGCATAACCTAATTAGGATGGATAGTCCAACCCACCATGAGGAAGTAATATAATTTTGTTCAAATTTGGAAAAATTGTGACAATAGGGTAGCCAAAGTTAATGAAGTTACCATGTCTGTTAGTTAATTCACAATAAATACCGTGTAAGGGTGTCTTTGGACCGAGCGTAGTTTTTACGCCTCACTGTCTCCAATGACCCTTATGATATTTCCCCTAAAAAATGTTGGCTAGCTAAGTTGGGCTCTCAACCCCTAGGTACCGTCAAAATAGGGGGTAAGTATTTTAGGTTAGAGGGTGACAAGGCTAGGCAAGCAAACATGTTGGGTTTTTGAGTGGGTTTCTATGAATGTCCTTCCATCATGGGTGCATAATTGTGAGCCTACAATTGGAAGATTTATGATATTATATTACACCATGGAATAGAAACTGTTTAATCTTGGGCTCACAATATTCTCCTACATGAACAAAGTCACCAACACTACCAAGAAGGAATTTTCCTATAGGTGTATGATCACTAATTTGATCAAGAAGCCCGTGAATTTGCCCGTAGACTGTCTATTGCACCTTAAATACTAAGATCGAATGTGGTTTGACCTTAAACTACTCGAAATTGAAGAAGATACCAACGAATTCAAGTTGAGGGTGGTTGCATAGGGAGGAGGGGAAACAACTAGATGTGCTAAGAGGGCTAGATATTTGGATACATGTGCATCGTTATCGACAAGCAGTAAGTTATATACCATTCATTTTTATCTGTGGTTTGTGTCATTAATGTAATTTGTTGAATTGTATGTTGTATGTCTTCGATGCTACGAGGTTCGATCTACATACAATATATTTTTTTAGATAATACCATGTTTATTAGATTGGTATGATATTGAACTAAATGGTAGCACGAGGCTAGTTTGAGTAGTATTTGTGAATTGTTAGAATTCCATTGTTGTTCCAAAATTCTTGCCACTGCACATGCAGCGCACTCTGACGAAATGTCTCAATTTTATCCAACATTGCATAGATAGAGGGAGGGTCATTCTCAACTATGGTCAATTCAATCCATGGAAGATCAATGAATTACTAGGTTTCCCGTACAATAGTCTCGATGAATGTTATTCGACGGTTGCAGATGATCCTTTGAACATATATCATCGTTAAAAACTAGCTCGTACATGTTGATTCTCAAGTTTTGAGTTCTACCAAGCTCGTCCAATTGTACTTTAATATATCTGTATCTGATCCCTACACTGTCGAGAGTTATAAACTCAAGTATTTGACAATAGAGCAGATGCTTATGTATGAGATGGTGGCAAGGAGTTTAGTGTCGGTGGGAGGTCACATCAGCGAATCCAAAAAATCACCAGTATTATATTGTTCTACTATTTCATGAAAAAATGTGAATATTAATCCCAGTTACACCATTGTGCAACACATGTTGGTATCCATCGTGCATTCGAAGAAGAAGGTTATCGAGCTTTCGTATGAGTCTCTCATTTCCAAACACCTGAAGTTGGATGACACATTTTCGTTCAAGAGTCAAGAAGTACCTCCTAAATGTACGACTAGAAATTATTTGAAAACAAGATGTGGAAACTATTAAATGGGAAATGGTCAAACTTGGTCACTGGATAAAATATCAAGAGGGGGTGCATAAATGAAGGTAAATTTCAATTTCTTAATATATATATATATATATATATCATTTTCCTTACAATTTTAATTTCAATTTTGGTACTTATGTGAAGTGTAAAACTGTAGGTGAAGAGGACGATTGCTCATTCATGCTAGACATGTACAAAAAAATGAAGGTGAAGGTGAAGAAGACAATTCATTTGAGGAAAAAGACTTATGAAACCACGAAAGTTGTCAAGGCAATTAGTCGTGCGGAGAAAGAAGGCCAAGGATCACAACCCAGTACATCCCATTAAATTTGTAATTCTAGATTATTGATAATGTTGGCATGTATGGGATGGTATTTTGTAATGAAAGTTTTGATTACGAATGATATATTCCAACAAAATGTCACTTGTTGCGGTAATAATCTTTTCAACGCCACAATTTCAACTTTTGAGTTTGTTTGTTTCCACCCCCTTCAATTTGTTAAGAACTGGGTAAGTTACTATAATTTCTTGTAATACTTTTGAACGCGAAAGTGTAATTGCACATAAGTAAAGCAATTAAACGTCATGGCTTTAGTATTTGAATACAATTTCATGTCCCAAACTGTGAAGTATATAATTTAAAAATAATTTTAAAAATAAAAACAACTAAGGTTACTAAATCAGAAGATCAATCGGAAAGGACAATTTCAGTGCAGAATGAATTTCCGCATTCGGAACCATTTTCGGAATATGAGATCATAGCATAATATGTCGCATATATTTTTATTCAACTTCAAAACAGTTATATAACTCAACGAATTATAATAAAAAAAAGGCCAACTTTGTAGAAAATTAAGTTTTCACTAAGAATTGGGAGGAGGTACATGCATTAAAGTTTAAGTTTCAAATATTTTATCACCTATATATTGAAAGTTTAAGCACTAGTTTTCTTTTAGTTCATATCAACTAAAAAAACTAGACTAACCACGAGTCGAGGCTCTTCTTATCACCAAACAATCGAAGAATTCTTTCACGCGGAAGTCGCTCCCCATCTTCCTCCAATAGCCATTTTAGACCAAGGCATATCTTGGAGTACTCTTCCCAAAACGTGATAGAAACTTGAAATCGACGAGAATGTTGCTAGACTAAACACTTTCATAGAAGTAGGCCTTGAGTTTGAAATCGAAATTGTATGACAAATAACTTCAAATGACACAATATAATGAACATTAACATATTCGATAGATCAATATTGTTAATGTACGGATTAGAAATTAAGTAAGTAAGACTTACTAGGAGTAGTTCATAAATTGGAGAATTTTTTTAACAGGGGACGCCGATAGGTGGGGACTGACAAATTCCGAGATCCAATATGCACTTTTAAATAGTTGATAAAAGTTGTAAAGCATCAATTCTGGTCAACGAATTCACTTTCCTACAAAATTTGATGAATTTTCGATTGTGGTCCTAAATTATGTCTAGGTTCAATATTTCGAGAATTGGGTTACAAGAGCAACAAATTCTCATAATGAATGTGTGAATGAATGCTAAGACGTTGACTATGATTAGGATCGCTTGACTTCCGAACTCGGAACTTTGAACACAGAATACATTTTACAAACTCAGAACACATATTCCATTCCGACATCAGAATTTAGTTTCATTCGCGACATTCACTGAAAACCGCGTTGATAACAACATTCAATGCCAGTTATGACATAACCACTGCTGTTTATATCAAACACCTCGGTTGTTTAATAACCACCATTGAACATTTGCAAGCAACTGTCCTTCGTGACTCTGTGATTGGGAAAATATGTTTTGATTTCAGAACATTTACTAGGACAAAGGTCCTGCACAGAATACCAAAAAAATGTCGCGCAAGGGAGCTGTTAAGTGCTATTCTTGCACTAGTGTGTCTCCTGTCAGATCGCCTAACGATTAGACCAATCATGTCAAAGTTTGTTGCTATGATTCTTAAGATCATATTATGATTATATGTTTTTTTATAAATATTTTTAAAATAAGAATTTCATTGCAATAGGCCTCGTTCTCTAGATCTTATTTGCTCATTTTAGTTCTAATCATTTCAAAAAAAAATTAATTTGATGAAATATAACTTATTTTAGTCATATATTATTACTATTTTTCAATACACTTATTTTTAATTCAGTTCACTTAAATTCAAATAAACTTTAAAGAATATGGCCTAAATGAAACCAAACAATATATCACCCCATTAACTATAAAATAATCCACTAACGTTTAAACGGTGTAAATCAAGACTTTAACTAATTACAATTTTTAATATTTAAAAAAGGGTCAAGTCATGAACGAAAATAGTGGAAGCTGAATTTGAATTGCCTCCATAAGCAATGCTACATTATTTGCCCAGGGCATCCTATGCTGTGTACAAGCATTAGAATACAAAAGGAAGTAAAGATTATGGAATGGATAGATTATTTAAGTTAAAAAGTTATTAGCCTGTCACAGCCGTAAGTGGCTATATTTTATTTTGAGTCCTTGGAGTTAACATATTTTTGCTTATTATTTTAGGCATATAGATCCATGATAAATTGTTCGCGGCTATCCTACTCTCCCAGTCCTAGGAAATATTAATTAGTAGATCAGTCAACGAAGCTACTGATTAATTCGTACTTACAGCCTATTATGTTTTTCCGGTAACTTTCACTTCTTAAATTAATTATATTTTAGAAATTAATTGTAAATAATTGAGTGAGTCTCATGACAGGTGGTCTGTCCATAACTTTATGGACAAACCATTTCTTTTTTTTTTATCTTGTACAATGTAAATTACATACTAAATTTTAAATTTTGAAAATAAAATTTTTACACTATATATTTTTATATTTCCACATTCAAATACTTATTATTACTTCTTTCAACTTTTAAAATACAATATTTAAATTTTGTAAAAAATTACAACAATTAATGTAAAAAGTACAATGGACTGTCCATAAGTTATGGAAAGAACACATTTTCTGAGATTTTCTCTAAATAATTTATATATTCTATCAAAAACATTCTAACAATATAAGAAAAAGAACAAAACTGTATGAAAAAAAAACAAAACAAAATGTCACTAGTGGGAAAAGGGGTGATTAAAGGCAGTTCTATCGAATCAGAAAAGACACTTTAGAACCTCCTTTCTGCCCCCGCCTTTGATAAAGTTTCTATCTAAAACCGCCTTTGTTTGGGGTCCGAACTCGAAACCTAGTTATGAGGTCCCAAAAAAATAGCTGTCGAAAACCAATCTGCAAAGAAAATCAAACCTGAAACAACAATACAACACACAACAACAACATAAAAAACAACAATACATAACCGATATGAAAAAACACAACAAAAGCAACATGAAATTTGATTTGAGTCTAGGCAGAAACCTTTGTTGATGCTAGGCTTCGACGAGGAGTCAGGGCAGCGGCGCCGAGAAACCCCAATGGGGTGGCTGAGGCGAGCAGCGGAGTCGAAACAACAACAGAGAGAAACCCCAGCGGCGGCGAGAGGCGAGCGGCAGAGGACCTTAAGCAGTGGAGTGAGTCGGTAGTGGGAGAGTGAGGTGACGGAGGGGTGAGAGGCGGGAGAATTAATGGCGATGGGGTGGAAAGGGGTGAACGGATATGGGTGAAGGGAGATGATTCAGAAGTGAAGGGAATAAAACCTAAGCATGGGTTCTGGGCAAAAAAATGAGTCCATTAAATGCAGTTATAAATGTATAAGTGACCTGGAATAGCACTTCCACACTCGGAAGTGCTTCCGGGCCCTAACCATTAAATGCAGAATCGCCTTTAAAATAAAATTTGTGACCTAGGAGCCACTTCCGAACTCGAAACTTCTTTCTGACCTCAATTAAAAGTGATTCCGAAGAAACCACCATCCAACACTGCATTTAATAGAGCCTTATCTACTAGTGTGCATAGGGATTCTAATATCTATTTACTTTTTTTTTAATATCTAAGATCTAATAATTACTTAGTTAATAGTAGAACATACATTAAGTCTTTATGTATTTAATTTACATAAAATGCGACAAAAGTCAACCCTAATTAATTTCACTGCTTCATAATGATATGGATAAAATGCGTTGGGACAACTTTCAAGTGCAAATCATATTCCATGAGAACAAAGTCATCCTAGCTCACATGCATGCAACTCCGGCTCTTCCATTTTTAATCCTTAAATAACTAGTTAAGGATTAAAAAGATTTACTCCCCATTCCATTTAAAACGGAAATTTAACAATTTAGTAGTTAAAATTTCTTAATGTTAATCATAAAAT
Organism: Rubia tinctorum; assembly: GCA_032355605.1. NCBI lineage: Eukaryota > Viridiplantae > Streptophyta > Magnoliopsida > Gentianales > Rubiaceae > Rubia > Rubia tinctorum. The sequence goes on from JAULKM010100583.1 coordinate 21,970, forward strand.
TTAATAGGTATACAAGTTAATGCTATTTTGTACCTTGTTAGATTAATTGTAATATATACTTAAAATATCAATTTTTCACAAATTATAATTAGAGTAAAGTGCTAAAATAACCCTACATTTAGGCTGAAAGTGCCAATATGACCCTGCAAAATGAGAAAGTGTCAAAATAACCATAATTTTATGATATATGTGTCAATCCAACATTGGGAGCCATTGACTCCAATAGTCAACACCGGAATTGGCTGGATTTTAAGAAAATTATGAATTTACCCCCAAATTAAAGACATAAAAAATGAAAAAGACTTGGAATGCCCTTTTATTCTTCTTCTTCCCCCCTTTATTTTCTTTTGTTTCCCCGTTCCTCTATATTTTCTTCCTCGTCGGGAAGCTGCAACTTGTTTCCTTTTCTTCTTTCTCCCCTTCATTCCCCCATTTCTTCTTCCTCACCGTGGGATGTCTATGTCGTCCCCTTCTCTCCTCCTCTTTCGATGTCGCACCGCAACGACGATGACCCAACAACGTCGTTGCCGCCATTATGGGTAAGTACTTCTCTAATGTTTATGCATTTTCTGCTACCCTTTTGAAAACCCAGTTCGAAACCCAATAGCATTTCCATTTCTATTGAGATAACGAATCGGTTTGTGTTTCATTTGGGTCTAGGGTTTTGGTTTTGGGTTGCTTCCGAGCAGTCAAATCCCGCGGTTTCCTTCTTTTAATCTTGCTTTTGCAGCTGTTTTATTTCTTTGGTCATCATTTTTGTTCGTTATTTTGCTATCTTTCCCCAGTTGGACAAGGGTCATTTGTTCCGGTGGGGCATCGCGAAACGGACGATGGCGAACGTCGTTAAAGCTTGAGAGAGGTTAGCGATGAACCCCTTTACGAATTCAAGTCAATTTTAGTTTCTCGTTCAGCTGTTTGTATGATTTGGGTTAGCATTTTTATCCGTTTTATATACTCACCTGCATTTAAAAATGGCAAGCTTTATTACTCATGTCATTGTTCCGTTATTCGAAATTCCACTGCTATCTTCTTTGGTGTGTAAAATGCATAGTATCTTTATCTCTTCAGTTATAAGAAGAAGAAGAAGAAACCATACGTAGACGAAGGCGGCGCCGCCGTCGCCGATGATGCTGTCAAGAACAAGGAAGATGATAACCTGGTGCTTTGTTAGAAGATGGACAAGAATGGGTGGCAATGTGGGGCGGTGATGAAGAAGGGAAATCGCTTATGCGACAAAGATCTGCCCAAACGGAATAAGCTTGTCGTTGTCGCAGACATGGGAGCATGCCGGCGAGGAAGAAGAAATGGGGGAACGGGGGAGAAAGAAGAAAGGGAATGGGGAACGAAGAAGAATAAAAAGGCACTTAAGTCTTTTCCATTTTTTCTTTTATCTTTTTTTAATTCAGAGGAAAAATTATCATTTTATTAAAATCCATCCAATTTCGACGTTAACTATTGGAGTCAATGGCTCACAGGGTTAGATTGGCACATACATCATAAAGTTAGGTTATTTTGGCACTTTATCATTTTGCAGGGTTATATTAGCAATTTCAGTCTGAATGTAGGGTTAAAAAAGCATTTAACCCTTATAATTATTCTTAATGAAAGACACTACTTTCGTCCCAGCAAAAATGACATATGCATTTTGACTTTTGGAAGTCAAACTAAGCCAATTACGACCACTAAATTCTCAAACTGAGCCAACCGGGTCAATTGAGCGAACTTCAACCATTAAACTAAGTCAATTCAACCATTAAACTGAGCCAACTTTGACCATTAAGGCTTGAACATGTTTCAAACTAATTGTCAAAACTCAAAGTGTACAATTTAAAATTAATAAGAAGGAGTAGTAAATCTATCTATATATATTTCCCTCCTCACTTCGGACCCATTTAATTGATATATATCATCTACAATCTGTATATCGTATCCCAGGGATATGGTACACTTTGTATTAATTGCTAATAGTTACACGTAGTTAAAAAATAGATATACACTAACTCATTATGCATGATTATAGGATTTCAAGTTTAAAACTATTTCTGGGGACACAACGGGTACCTAATAATTTAGGTATAGTCTATTATAAAATATTACTCCCCCATCCCAGTCAGTTGTGTACATTTTGACTTTTTCAATTGATTAAAAAAAGTTAGATTCATTGATAGCTATAATTGTGTGTAAATACAATTTATGAAAAGTTAATGTAGTGAAAATACATGCTATTACGAATCTAATAAGATCATATACGACAATATGCTAACTTATTTATCTTCAATTTTGAGGTTAAAGTTAAATAATTTTGACTATGTGAATAGTTAAATTGCGAGTTTGGTAAAAGGGGAGTACAATTATGGAGGAAGAATTGCAGTAAAATTCAAAATTCACATCTATGTTTTTTAGTAGTACTCCACTTATTAGCTTGCCCTGTCGTCCCATTATGCATGCATGTTCAATTATTAACATTGCTTGCTTTAGAAGTTAATTAAACAGCTCAATTCTAGGGCTATCCGGCAATCCATGCAGGCTTCCGTTGACTCATGTCCAAAAGATGCGTAAGAGAAGTAATTCATTAGATAAAAACAAAAAGCATGCTACTGAATTTATTTCCTATCTCTTTATGAGACCAATCATTTTTATTTTTATTCTTTTCTTTTAGATTGATGAAACCCAATCATTTCTTGAAGAAACGGGAAAAGCTGATTTATTTACTCTGATCAAGAAATGCTAGGTTTAATTAGGTTAATCAATTTGGCCTACTTGATTCCTCTTAAAGGATTAATCGTTGATCTATCATTCAGCCCATAAACTCTTAAAGGATTAATCGTTGTATTTCTTTTTTCCTTTTAACCCGAGTACTTCAAAATATACTTTTTTAGTGTAAATCACGATCTTCAAAATTTAAGAAACAACTAGATCCAACATCGTACATAAATATGTACTCCGTATCTTAACTTTGTAATTAATTAAAGAGTAATGATACACACTATAAAAATTCATAGTGAAAATTCATAGTAAAACATCATAGTGAATGACGTTGCATTATGAAAAGACCAATATATCCATGATCAGTTGCATCTTTCAAAAAATGTGATTAGTGATTTGGTATTTTCATTAATGCCACATCATTCATTGTTATGTTTCACTATGAGTTTTCAATGACAATATCATTACTCTTAATAAAATTATAGAAAGAATAGAAAAAGAATTATTTCCTTATTCCTTCACCATTTTTCTTCTATACAGCTCAATTCTAGGGCCATCTGTATATTATATCTGGTGTTTGTATTTACTGGCAATTTGCAACTTCCACCCAAAAATGTTTTGGAACAATAAATGATATATTGCATCTATCCCATCATAAATTGCACTTTTACTATTTTACAGTCAAAGTTTGATCACATATTTAAATAAATATATAAACAATAATATTATCATATGTAATATTGTTGGATTCGTCGTAATAAGTAGTTTCTAAATATTAATTTTTTATTTGACGTTATAATACATAAGTAAACATATTAAAGGTCAAACATGTTTCTTAAAAACCGTGAAAAAGATTCTATACAGTTTATGGTGGGACGGAGAGTACTAAACTTTTGAACCAAAATAAAGAGAAGAACTAGGGGTGGCAAATGGGTGGTCGGGTCGAATATGGGTTGTTAAAAATATGGGTATGACCCACTTTGACCCATTTTATAATAGGTCAAAATGGGTCGGGTCACCAATGGATTGGGTTAAAACCCGCTAACCCATGGGTAAAAAAATATTCAACACATGGGGTCAAAAATGGGTAACCTCGCGGGTTTTAACCAATATACACATATGGGTAAAACCCGTGGGTTTCAACCCATATAGTGACCCATATGGTTCATATAACAACCCATATGGTTCATATAACAACCCATATGGGTAACCCCTCGGGTTTCAACCCATGTATTGACCAATATGGGTTTATATACAAACACATATGTGTTGAAACCCGTGGGTTTACCCATATGGGTATAGCCGCGGTGAACCCTCAAACTCAACTCGCCCAATTCAGATTTTTCAAATACCCATTACCCATTTAACTCATAACCCATTTTACCCATGAAATTTTAGTTTTACCGTTTTAGCTTAATTATTAGACCTGTGTTCCAACATATCCTATCTAATCAAGTATGTAAAGAAAATAGCACACGAGCACACACAACTTGGTTACGCAGTTCGGTGAAATCCACTTACATTTGCGGGGTCTGGCCCAATTCAGAATAAATCCACTAATCAGAAAGATACAGTACAAAGTACACCATACAACTATACTTATCTTT
>JAULKM010100584.1:0-10451 GCA_032355605.1 Rubia tinctorum
TTTCATGTTAAATATGAAACTAAATCCTATTACATTTTAAATAAATAAATAATTTTAATCAAAAACACCGCGCAACGCGCGGTGATTACTCAACTAGTATTCGGTAAGATTTAGAGAACCGGCCTTATTATCGTAGTAACGCAATGGCCGGAGTGAAACTGAGTACTCACAGGAAAAAATTCCTCCATTTTTTTGAAGTCTTATGCATACCTTATTTCAAATGATCAAATCCAAAGATGTAATGAGTCGGCAGAACTCTAAAATTCACCTCTCCATTTTCCATGAAATACATAATACCAGATCCATATAAGAATGAAATTCATAAACCTCAATGAATTCTCAGAGAACAATATTACAGCTGCCATCCGGATTGAGAAAATAAATTTAATAGGGACACACTTATAATATATAGTTAATTGTATATTAGAAAATAAAATATATTAATAAAACTGAAATCTAAGTATAAATAATATAATATAATAACATTTCTTTAATTTTTAAAATATTTTGATAAAGTGTAATAATTCTTTCTTCAATAGTTTAATAAGACGTATTTTTTTAATTAATGCAACATACAATCATCGATTGCACATGATTCGTACATTATTAATTAGTATATAATGTAAATTTCTCCTATATATAATTTTCTTGAAAATTATCTCAAAATAAATTGATTAAAACAAGAAGAGTGCAAACGGACTCTTAAAACAAGTAATCATGTGAGTATTTTGTACAACTAATAAACTTTTAAAAATTTGTAGTCAAAAATTTATCTATCTACTGAGGCTCATATATAATTAATTTTTTAGAATTAATTAAAAAATAGACCTACCAAACATGAAGGGTGAGTTTAGTGGGGACACGTGCCCTCACCCTAGATCCGAAATGCTGCCATCCCAATCCATTGTAGCTACAAAGCGCAAGGGCCATTCAACATTGTCGTAAAGCCAGACTAATGCCTCACAGAAGTGGTCCTCCTCAGGTATACGAGTGAAACTGCTCAATCCTTTTTAAGGCACTGAGTAAAGGGGATACTGAAGAACCCCTGATCTTTTCTTCCCTCTCGATATTACATTTTTGTTCTACTGCTGAATTACCGCTCCTGTAGGCTGTAACAACACTGTGGATATGCTTAGCTGTAGTGATTTGTTTTAGAATTGAAATTTGGTTTTACCTAAATTTAGCAATTATGACGACTATGTTCCAACATAAATTATCTAACCAAGTATGTAACGAAATGTAAAGCACGAACAAAGACTTGGTACGCAGTTCGGTGAAAATCACCTACATCTGCGGGGCTTGACCCAGTTCAGAATAAATCTACTAACCAGAACAAGATAGTACAATGCACACCGTACAACTATACTTATTTTCTCTAATTACAATGAGTAGATTTTGCAACCTCCCCTTGCTACCTATCCGCCTTAGTCACACTCCCTCTGACCTCGATACTCGTCGACGCTAATCTCCTCTCCCGAGGAATTAAGGCTTCCGATTCTGAACTTAGATCAACATTGTAATGATCACGTTGGAACACAAGTAAAAGGCTCTCGACTACTAACGATGTATATAATCGGGATGCAAATTTGGATATAATTCTCTTAAATCCATAAGTTGCTCAACCAAGTATGTTCTAAATATATAGGTTCGATCGCACACAAAAAGTAACTTGTACGAATGTAATTCTATCTCCACAAAATATTCTGAGAACAATCAAATTTCTTAGATATAAGAATTATCTTATCTAATCCATTAAAGTAAGGAATTAGAATATTTCGTCCATATCTTCACCATAACCGAATATACCTTATCAATCTTCATTCCATAAATCTAATCTCATAATTATTGAAATTGATATATTCTGCAATCAAATACAACTGGACGAAATATACTTCTCGAATTTCACATCGAACTATCTTTTCTCGCAAACTATACCATAATCGATGTTACAACACAACATTCTATGTTTGAATAATTTCCAATGCAAGAATGTATTAGCCTTGCAAATAATTAACTTTCAATCCAATTCCAATGACAATGTGTGTTGTCTGGTTGTTTTCTTAATATTTTTGGATAATTAATTGATGTTTATTTAGTTCAATAATTCAACACATTTACTAGAATGAATAAGTTGAACCTCGATTTTTAAGCGGGGTAGGGTAATGATGCATCTTGAAACCGACTAATTTCCACCACAAGTCCCTTAATCACGATCAACAAAGAAATAAGTCCCAGAGTGTTACATGGAAAAACTCTCTAATATTTAATTCAGTCGATCGTATGAATACTGTATATATAAAATGAATACTGAAATTTGTATTTATACCTAAATAGTTCTTGAAGTATTTACCTTTAATTCTCTACCTCTTAAGTATCCATAAATATGACCATTATGGTTGACCGTTTCCTTCATGCTTTCTGGGTTAAAATAGGTCCAATGAATTATTTGGGCTCATTAAGTTAGACCATCATCAAAAGCTCTCAGGAAACTAACGATATTTTCAAGATCTAGTAATACTTTGAGTGTTTTGCTTAATTGATATTTAATTAATTCAATTTCATGTACTTTGAGTGTTTTATTAGATGTTTAACTAATTAAATTTGATGTAATTTAGTGTAATAAAATTATGTTTATTCATTTCAATTTAATTTATTTTAAACATATTTAATTAATTTTTAATTAATTAAATATTTATTTTAATTTTTTTATGTTTTACCATTTTATTATTTAGAGATGAATTTTAAGAATCGGGCATAACACAAAATAGGACCCAAATAGTTGGGCCCAAAACAATTGAACCAAATTTTAATCCAAAAATTAAAAGATTGACCCGAAATAAACCCGTAAACTATTGGAAACATTGATTCTGCATGACGCCAGGAAAACACCACTAAACACCAGCTACTTCTTGCATATCCTAAAACACAACATTGTCGGAATCTCTGGAACGACGACGCAACTCAGACAACCTCAAACCAGAATCAACCACTGATGACTCCAGGAAAGTTGTATCAGTTCATGTCGTTGATGACTTCTGGTATGCGATCTACGAACCTGATTTGGAGGTTGTATCTGTGAGCCAATCGCACCAAACCAGACCTGTCATACGCCATCGCTGTCGCAGGTTCGTCTTCATCATCGCCGTTGCATACTCGTCTACACTGAAACCCTTCGTCTTTGACGGGTTTGTCTCACACCATCGTTGTTTTGGAGAACCGCCACCGAAACCCTTCATTTTTTATGGACTCAAAACATCTCGAGGGAATCAGAGCCGAATCCGAGAAACCCATCAGTGAATCAGAGCCGGGAAACCAAGTAGCAACGGCGAAACTCGAAGGAGGGCTGGGGGTTTTTCATTTTTGATTATTTGCAATCATTTCCCTGAATTTCCACGCATTATTCAATAAATATCCTTAATAATAAATATTCCGTTATTGGACCTAATATTTTAGCTACAACTATTTTATGTTTATTTTATTTGTAGTTGACCCTTGATCACACCTTAACACGGTCTCGCATGATACGGACACTATAACCTAACCCTAGTTGCAGCTAGAATTTAGAAACAACCATATAGTTTCCACTTCCTAACAAGGACCTCCTTTGTAGCTAATACTTCTAATAAACACCCTACATAGAACCAGGAAAACTCCCCTCTAATGTCATTGAAACTCAGCTCCACCCCCTAAGTCCACCGAGGAAATTAGTGTTTTGAATCTCGGCCAAGGAAGTGGGGCTCAAAGCTTGATCGATTCTCAACACATTGTTTCTTGACGCAAAACTCTATTAGTGCAATAAAAAATTGGCATTGCCATTATAAGAGATATTTTGTGAATATCTTCTGTAATATTATGTGTATATTTTGACTCCCTCTATCCCAGCTCTTTTTGCACTTCTACTTTTTTTACACTATTCTCTATCAAAATTTGACCACATATTTGAATAGATATATGAATAATAATATCATCGTATGTGATATTGTACAATTTGTCGTAACAAGTAGTTTCTAAATATCAACTTTTTATTTTCCGTTATTGTACGTAGGTAAAATTATTAATGGTCAAACATGTTTCTTAAACAGCGTAATAATGATTGCAGTGCAAATAGAGCTGGGACGGAGGGAGTACATTAGATAGAATTGTTTTTATTTATGATTATGTGTGTACTACCTATATATTGTATCCCGGTACCATTAATAATATTAGACTGTATCAGATCCTAAATCCAAAAAACCCTAAAATTTCCCTCCAACATATATTTGAAGCTACCAACCTCCTTTCTCTAACCGCCATTGTGCTCAACACCGGCGCCGATGCTGGGAAGCTCAGCACCGCCACCGTCGCTTCATCCTGCCACTCACGCGCCACCACTGCCACCCACTGGATCTGTACAACCATTTTGATATTGAAAATCTTGACGCCATTCTTTTCGTCGCTAATCCGCCGCAGCCTGTCGTCGATGCCGCTGACCCATTGCCACTCGTGGAAGATCAGCCGCAACTCAACGATGCCACTGCTCTTCACCGGGACTTCTGCCAGCTGTTCGGCGCCAATGGTTTGGCCTCTTTCGATCTTCGGCGTCATGCTTGAGTCTACGACACCATTCTGCCATGTTTGATTACACAGGTTTGCTTATCTCTTCCGTGATCTTGAACGGTGATAATTATAATAATTGGAGTACTACTATTCGTAATGCATTTAATTCCAAGTGAAAGCTTTCTTTTTTTATGGCTCTATCACCAAGTCGTTACCTGGTGAACCTTTTGTTGATGATTGGAGTAGTGTGAATTATATGCTTGTTGGTTGGATCATTTCAGACTCTAGATCCATCCATTCGTTTTGTTATCACTTATTATGCCTCGGTTAGGAGTTTTGGGATGACCTTCAGCAACACTTCTTAGTTAGGAACGACCCACGCATGTGCCAAATTTGTGCAGACATTTACAACTGTCGTCAGAAAGGTAAATTTGTTACTGCCTATTTTGGTAAATCCAAGAAGTTGTGGGATTTGCTCATGTACATGCATCCACGAACATGCCCAGACGTTGTTATTGTTCACGCTGAACCTGAGAAGGAGATGGTTCATCAATTTTTCACCGGTCTAGACGATAACTATACTACTCTTCGCTCGTTTGTTCTTGTCCAGGAACCATTGCCCCTGCTCCACAAGGTTTACTCGCTCGTTTCTCAGGAGGAGCGCCAGAAGACTGTCATCAACGCTCGTGATTCTGTCAATTCTACAAACAGCATAGCTTTTGCTTCCCGTCGTCAGGCTCCTCTCTCAGCTCCAAAATTTGTTGTCGTCACTCCGAGAAGCTCCCCAGCCACCGCCATTGATCGCCGGGTTCTCACTCGCACTGATTGTGGTCGTAAGGGTCATGATGTCATCACTTGTTTCCACATTATTGGATACCTGGATTGGTTCATTGAGAATCGACCACTTGGATCAAGGCCGAAGGCTGTCGCAAATCCCAAGACACGTGCGCCACCTAGCGCGCCCTTCGTAGGGGATATTTTGTGAATATTTTTTGCAATATTTTGTGTATATCTTGTACTTTAAATAGAATGTTTTTCCATTTGTGATTATGTATATATTGCCTATGGTACCCTTGTACCATCAATAAAATTAGACAGTCATATTTTACGGCCATTAAACCCCATTTTATATATGAGTTTGGTTCTTGATTTCAAATAAAATGTGATATCTCCAACTACAATGATGTCACGAAATTGTTTCTCCTGTTATCTGTTTCTTCAAAAAGCAGGTACACTACCATCTTGAGATTGTTTGGCATAGCATGAATCATCTACAAATTGGCATAATTAGGCCACACAAAATAGCTGAGTTCATGCATGACCAATTAAGAAGAAGAAAAATCCGGTGCACAAGAATCCAATCCGATTTTGAGTGACATATATGATCCAATCGTTTATATTTTTTGTCCTATTTAAATCATTTCCCACTATATGTATAGCACATACATAATGTATCTTCACTTTCTACGGAAAATAAAAGCATCATCACCTAAACAATGTCTATTCTGATTACTATTCTAGTCAGGGGCGGAACAGGGGGAGTGAGGGCCTGCTGGCGCCACCCCTAAGATCTGGTGGCTCGAAATTTAGGTCTAAAAACCACCGGAATCCATGGATTCCGCCCCCTTGAAAATTTGCAGAGGGCTCCAGTGACCGGCGTTGTTCTGCCGAGGAAGACAACTCGTTCCATTTTTATTTATTTTTTGTTTCCTCACTAACAAAACGACATCATTTTGCCATTAGTGAAACGACGTCGTTTTACAAGCATGAAGGAGAAAAAAAAAGGTCGATTGGGCTGAAACCCAATCAGCCCAAGAAGAAAATTGAAACCCTAAAATCCAGATTTGCAGTGGACTGAGTGGAGGGAATTTCCAGCAGACTAAATTCCAGACTTCCAGGCGTGAATTGATCCGCCGTTCATCCGCCGACTCCGTCGAGCGCTGCATGTTCATCCGCCGCGCCGCCGCCGTCCATCCGCCTGCGTCTCAGTCCCTCTTGCATGAGGTCATGGTTCCGCCACTGATTCTAATACCTCTTTATTTACTTCTCATCTTAATCTTCATCTTCCATAACCACTGGCACTTAAAACCCTCGGATGCTCGTGAACCACCCGATGCTCCCCGGCTTCCGATCATCGGAAACTTGCACCAACTCAATACATCATTCCTTCACCAAAGTTTATGGGAACTTTCAAGGAAACATGGTCCACTAATGTCCTAGAAGCTCAGTTCAATTCCCGCATTCTTGGTTTCTTCAGCAAGATTGGCCGAAGAAGTGCTGGAAAACAAGGATACAGTGTTTTGCAGTAGGCCTCAGATGCGAGCAACGCGAAAACTGACCTACAATTCTTCATATATCGGTACAGCGCCATAAGGCCAAGAGTGGAGAGAAATGAGAAAGATCAGTCACTACAAAAAAAAAGTCCAGTAGTGACGCATATTTTGTGACAGGTAAGAAAATGTCACAATATTTGCTCCACCTTCAGGTGTCACTAAAATATTTGTGATACATGCACATGTCACTAAACTGAATTACTACATCAATTCATGTCACAAAATTAGTGACACTTCTAAATTGAACTGCATCTTAAAGCGTCACAGAAAAATATAATGATACTTCAACACGTCACAAAGTTTTAGTGACACGCTGAATAGAGGCACTTTATATTGCGTCACTAATAATTTTAGCGACGCTTTTATGTGTAACGGATGCTACAAAAATGCGTTACAATTGGAATAATTTTTTGTAGTGATGCTACTAGAGCTTGCAAAGGTTCTGCCAACAGAAGTGCAATACAGAAGGCCAGCCATCTGGAATTGGCAGAATATGTGGGGTCTAAACTAATGGGCTAAGTAGGGTCCAAAACGAAATGAAGACTTAAACGTTGAAGATTGAAGACTAAGAACCTCCTCAAAAAATTCCAATGTTTAAAAAATGCCGACAATACTTCTGCAGAATGAAAGTTCATGGTGAAGTACTTAAATTTTTGATAATTTTTAGAACCTTATGCTGATGGAATAAAAAGGGGAACATCTTTTCTGGAGATGATGTTTCTGATCTAGGGATAATCTTTGATCTTTAACGAGTTTTTTTCCTAATCTAAGGATGAATTTTAATGCTAAAGCTGAAGAACTTATGTTAAAGCTAAAGTTTCTGAAGAACTTATGTAATCATGCAGTGCAACAAAAATGCTAAAACTGTACAGTACCAACTGAGTTTAATTTGTTTATTTCGTTTTCCAGTTCATCTAGTAAAATTTCGTTTGCCTGGATAATGAAAAATTCATTAAAGTCATGTGTCTTATACCGTGCTAAGTAAATACAATTGTTAGGGTGGTGATATTTGATATTATGTAAAACCTGCCACTTTGTGCCTACATAGTTTCATAGAAATTTTGAGTGGTTTTAAATAACCATTTGGAACTTGAGGAATTATGGGACCTAAAGATATCCAATCACATTCGCATGCAGTAGACCATCTTGTGTCCTGCATTGAATTGCTTTTGACAAATGGTAGATGTTATGCCCTTCCAATGTTAATTCAACCTTCGACAATGTTACCATCTCTTCTGTTGGATATTTGAAATGGAATACACTGAATACTAATGTACCAATTGCAAAAATATAGAACATATTTAATGTTGTGGATGCACTTTTTGGTCCTTTTTATTAGGTTTTAAAAGGGCTTTTGCATCCAGTAGGTGCTTCTTCAAATGATTCTTTGTGTTCAAGTGTGTGGCAATGGGATCAGAAGCTTGGCTGGATCCATTTCAGACCTTGAAAACTATTAAGTGAAACAAAGGTGTGATTCTGTTCTCTGTCAATGTGGAATGAAAACCTTATTATAACCTTGATTTTTGTTTATTTTCTTATGTTTTTTCGCAACTTTAATGTGATGCATCTACTGTTGTGATCCGATGTGGTTGTTTCGTAGAATTTTCATGCTTATTTGGAAGATGTTGCATGACTTATGGACCATATTCTGCCACACTGATTGTATTGTTTGAGGCGCTTGTGTTCTTCCAAGTTGTAGTAAGGCAGAGGTAGTCTAGAACGATGTGTGTGGTGTACTCTCTCTTATTGGTTTTGAATATTTTTCTTAGTGGAGAATTTTGATCTTTTCAGCCTTAGGATCTTCCATGGCCAGCTTGCCTTTGAATTAGGAGAGTAAAAATCTAGATCAACCCTAATATTGTTCTTTGAATTGCCGATTACAATTCAGGAAACTGGCATAAGTTTTCTTCATGACATATTTTCTCACTGTGTAGTAATCCCCGTGCACTGCTTCAGGAAGAAGAAAAGTGGAATCCCCATAAGAGATTATGTTTAACGGGTTAAAGCCTATCCGTATACAACCAAGAATGGATTCTTGATACCAGCTTACTAACTACTTGATCACATGTTGCCATCTCTCAACTGGTCTGGAAATTGGAATTCCCAGGTACTTCTTAGGAGAGTTTAGTTTTTCAGAGGAACCTGCAAGATATCAGCTAGGCTTACTTGAACTCCTCTAGTCACTCCTGTAAAGTATTACTTCTTTTCTCTTTTCAAGTACTTGTATGTCAAGACTGGTGTACTCCCTCCGTCCCTTAAGTTTTGGCCCATTTTGACCTACACGGTCTCCAATGAGCCACTTTGACCGTCAATATATCTAGCTACGTATACCAATTCAGCATAAAAAGTTGATATTTAGAAAATATATATTAAGATGAATCTACCAATATGTCACATGATATTTTTATTATATTTATATACGATTATATTAGTGGTCAAAGTTTACTAAATTTGATTTTGAAAAGCCTAATACCAATAGTTATTGGACGGAGGAGGGAGTAAGTGATAAGATTTATTACTTATGCCAGTTAATATTGTAAGTTGAAAAACAGAAGACATTGAGTCTAGTAATATAGTAAATGGATGTTTTAGAATGTAAGGTTGGATTCATACTGACAGAGGGGTGAAGGTGCTAAAAATTTAGGGGATATATACCAATATAACTCTATTTATTTGACATAAAAGTCAATATAATGCTCAGATAATTTTTAATGCAAAAATAACCCTAATTAGTTAATGTAAGTGCCAATATAAGTCTCAGACCCCATTTCCGGCGTTGACTTCCATTTTTCAATGTTGACTGTATGTAAAATGTCCAAAATACCCTTAGTGTTAAAATATGAATTTGAGTTCGCCGGATCATCGCCGGCCGCCACGGGACCACCTCTGACCGCCACCGGACCATTGATAGGATTATACCAGCACATTCTTAAAACTTATAGGGTCATATCGGCACATTCTTAAAACTTATATGGTCATATCGGCACATTCGTAAATGGGTGAAATTGAATTTTCCATCGAAAATGTTATTTTGACACTTACATCAATTAGGTAGGGTTATATCTGCATTTTCAGTTATCAAAAGGTTATATTGACACCTATATCAATTAGATAGGGTTATAAAAGCACTTTTCTCAATATCCTTTCACGTCAAAAGCTTGACTCGTTACATGTGAATCAAGGTAGAAATCGAGCTGATACATATGCAATAGTTTTCAAAAATATATTTTGGATACTTCTTGTCTTCTTCACTTGGGGAACAAATGGAAATGTCTCTCCCACCACGATGGGTGCTTCAACTTAAAAATAAGAGTTCAAAATAACATAGTTTTGCGAAGAGGTTGTATGAACGTAATTTACACCAAATTATTCTTATTTCATTTCTGCATCTGATAAGATCTAATAAATTGGTTGAGCAACATGGTCGATTCAGATTAATTTATGTTTTAGTTAATGAAAAACTGGTTTTACCGTTTTAGTAGATTTAACCGTTAAACCTATGTTTCAACGTAGGTTAACCTAACCAAGTATGTAAAGTAAATAAATGCAAGACACACAACTTGGTTACGCAGTTCGGTGAAA